>CM035228.1:39773463-40000963 GCA_020226215.1 Sindora glabra | reverse complement strand
CAACTAATTACACTATTATCAACCTTATCTACTACTTTATTCTAACATCATTTTCTCCAACATTAATTTCAGGAACCTTCCCTTGGTGGCCTATAAATACAACACTTTGCTTCTTATCCCACTAATATGAAACACACAGCTCTTAACTACATTCTACTCTCCTCTCTTTTCTATTTGCTTGGTTTGTACACTTTCCTGCTTTCTCGTTGCCAACACGTGTTTTAATTTGATTGTGCAATCAAAATAAAAGAGTCTATTATATCTTGAGAGAATGTTGCAGCAAACTCTACATAAAAAAGCAAAATAATCCTTAAGGACAATAAATTTACATGCTTCAAACTCCAATTTTAACAACTCAAGGATTGTCTGGAGTTTACTGTTTGCATATAAGTGTTGTAAATTTTTATTCATTATATTATACATTTAATCAAATAGAATGATATTTTAATTTTTTTTTCTCTTATGTTAATTATTTGAAGGTATTCTAGATCAAACTTTTTCTATTTAAGCTATTGTTTAAAAGGTGATTTCATTTTGAAGAGAGAAAGCACTAGAAAAATAGTTCTTGTTAAGAGCGTTGGATCAAATGGTATGAAGTTTTATCTCCTTTTCTTTATCATAACCTTTTATGAAGATTAACAAAAAAAAAAAAATAGGAAAGAAAATTTCTACACTAAGATGTCCATAAAACGGTTTGTTCTATTAAAACATTTTCTCCTAATTTATGTCATCTTTTCAATTTAATACCCGTTGATGGATTGGTTATTTAAAAGTATAGTATCTAATGATCTTCTGCATAATTTTAATAGTGTTTTTAATATATAACTTTCTAAAATAATAGAGGCATTTTAATAAAAAAGGAAAATTTGTAAAATTTAGTTGCATTATTTTTTTATTTCAATCATATTAAAATCCCATTTATTACTCATTATCAGCCTGTCTATTACAAAAGTAAATGCAGAAAAGTACATGAGCAAACCAATCTATAACAGGAAATTTTTCTATATTTCTATAACTTGTTTATTGTGCCAAGCTCATGAATATTACAACTCTATTTGTTTTATCGAAAAAATATTTTTTATAAAAAAATATTATTTCTATATATATTAATGAAGAAATAATATGCCATTTATATTAATAATTAAAAAAATGATATTTAAAAATTTTAAAATAAAGGAAAGAAATTTTTTTTAAATAAGGAAAATCATTTTCTTCAATTTCTTCATATTTAACATTAAACAAATAAAATACTTATCCTTCATTTTAATATTTTATAACTATATTATATAGAAAATATTTTCCAATAAAATAAACAAAAGTCTACATTGCCTCTAAACAATAACAACATGTGTCATGGGTTATTGAACAGAAAATAAATTATCACATAACGGGTTTTAATGGCTTTTATATGTCAAGTATAATAATTAATTGATTTGACAGCTAAATACTTATTTTGTTAATTGTGTTTAACAAACTTAATTTTGCAATTTCAAAGGATGTGAACATTATTACTTAAGAAGAGATCTCTAACAAAAGATAATTAATTTTTTGAATGTGCAATTGATTGGTCAAAGTTTAAAGGGTTTGAAAGCCTTATGTCTAGTATGAGGTAAAGGCAAAAGAGCCTTGTTGGCTTTTTAGCTTAATATAATATTCGTTAATCATTTCAACATAATCATAATTTTCATTCATGAAGTTGTATGGCAAATAGAAAAGGAAAAGAAAAGGCTATGCGTTACACAGACAATTCATATAAATGATTAAAAAATTGTATTTTATGACTATAATTATTATATTTATGACTTTAAAGGATATGTTTGGCGGCATCTTTTGCTTAAAAGTTTATTTAAGTATTGACTTTTCACTCGTAAAATAAAATCCCCTTAATTTGTGGGATATCATTCAGTACATACATGCCTTGTTTTTGTTTTACTCCATGTGTTCTAATATATGATGCACATTTCTAAAGTTCATAATAGTAAAATTATTTTTTTCCCTTTTGGTGGAATAGCATAATGAATAAAATGTGCAGTTATTAATATATATGTTCATACAATGTGTATTCCTTTTATTACAAATTTTTACATATTGTTGAAATTCCTTTTTTTGAGATTATAATATTTACGAGAGCCTCATTATATATATAAAAATTCAGTAACAACTCCTCGTGTTTATAAAAATATAAATTTTAGTGTATTATTGTTATCTCATTTATCTCTAAGCATAAAAAAAAAAAGATTCCTTTGAATTAAAAGGAAGATGATATCTGGATTTTCCCAGTGATATATATTGATGATTACTTTGTGAGTAATGGGGGGAAGAATCATTGACTATTTTTTATGAGGAAAAATAAAAAATTTGTGTGAATATCTTATACGATATATTGTGTTATTTTCACTATTGGTTAGTGGAAATTCTAGGAAATAATTTATTCTATTATCTTTAAAAAAAAGATAAATTTATGTTTGAATTATACAAGGGGTATATTCACCTAATAAGACAGTGAGTAATGAGTACTTATTATTTTGAGATTAATGGATGAAACATTAATTATCTAACTTATTATTTATTACAAAATTTATGAGGAATATTTGCATATTCATGTAAATTTCCTAAATATGAGGTTGGGCTATTACCATATTATTTCATTAGTTTTATGCCGTATTATTTATTTTGTGAAAAAACTATTTATTTTATAATTTTTTTTAAAATCCCAACAATTTTAAATATTTTTTATATTCATAGAAATATGAATGAAAAGAAAAAAATAAAAGAATTGTTTTCTAATTTATGGTATGTGGAGTAAACATTATAATTAAATATTTAAATTTATGGGGTGTTTATCCAAATTTATTTAAGAATAAAGGAAAAAATATATGAAACTACCCTTTTATATTTATAAAATCTTTGTGAGAGACTCAACTATTTTTATAATATTTTCATGTATTATCCACAGTGTATATATTATAAAGGAAATAAATTATTCTTTTAGTTTTGAAATAAAGAACAAACACTTGATTTAAATATTTCAAATTGTGAGGGTGTTTATTTAACATTTGTCATTGTGCAAACGGGAAAACCTTTGACGATATTTTCTCCTAAACTTAACGAAATTATTAAGATTTGTTTGTTATTTATAGATTATATTATTTATGAAAAATATTATTAATGAATATGTTCTACAAATAAATGCATATGTTTTTAAAATACCCCAACTATGAATATGTACATTAAATTCACAATGTAAAATTTTTTGTTAAAAAAATTGAACTAAAGGGCCTATTTTAAAATGAGCTCTTTTTAAAATTAAGAATTCATGAATTTATATAAAAAGCATGGTAATTATACTTATGATTTGAAGGGTGAGTGCCTTTAAAAAAAAAAAAAAAAACTCCTATATGTGAGAGGAGAATTTTATTTCTTGTGACTAATTTATGTAATTTTTTTATACTATTTTATATGGTACATGCCATGTTTCCTTAGCTTCAAAAATAAAAAAAGAAAGAAATTGATTATGAAAATGAGAGAAGTTAAGATAATAAAATGTTATAAGTGTTGTCATAAGCACGTTAAGAAACATTTTAGGAAGTTTAGATATCATGAGATGATACTTAAGTATTATTCAATTAATAAAAATTAGGGATTTATATTGCTCAGTCTAATTAACCTCAAATTATTATCTGATGCATCTATTAAAATTCTTTTAGACAATATATAACATATTCTATATAGATTGAGTAATAATAAATCATTTGAATTTATTAATTCTATTAATGAATTTTTATGTGGTATCATGATTGACAATATGTTATGCATTAGTTTTCATATTAAATTAAGTATGCACATATGATAATTGAATCATTGATTCAAATGAGACAAATCCACTATCAATTTTGTATACATCAGTGATGATGATACAAGAACTTAGAAATTATCCAAGAAAATATATATTATTGATTATTATCAATACC
The DNA here is from genome assembly GCA_020226215.1 of Sindora glabra. NCBI lineage: Eukaryota > Viridiplantae > Streptophyta > Magnoliopsida > Fabales > Fabaceae > Sindora > Sindora glabra. The sequence continues at coordinate 39,996,992 of CM035228.1, read as the reverse complement.
ACCATGATTTAAGATTTTGGTGATGATTGAAAATAAGGTTGAGTGGTCAATAAATTTCATAGTAAAATATATTATTAGGCTTAATATATATATATATATATATATAATTGTATGTGTGTATGTCAAAAGTGACAATAATTAACCATTATAAAGAATAAAATTTTTAATGGTGAAAATTGAATATTTAATTGAAAAATATTGTGAAATAATTGATTAATCAAAATATATTATTTCTTTTGAAATGAATTTGGCCAATTCATTTTTATGAAGAAAACAAATAAATAAATATCAAAGAGAGTGGCATATAATAAAGTCAACTTGAAATTAACAATGATAGTAACTGACCTTATATAATTGATGATCCATGTAAGTAAATAATAAGTCACTATTAGCTCAAATATCACTACAATTAATTTTAAGTCCTTCATGTGGTATGTGATTAGTGCTAAATTGTAAAGTATAACTAAGGATGAATCTAGCACTTAATGAATTCCATAGTCATAATGTATTTAATTGCATTGTACATTTAATGAATTCACCTATATAAGTGCACAATGTGGCCATCATGTGTGCAAATAAGAAGGGAGGCCTAACTCAAGTTCATTTTTGAGAAAATAAAAATAATCAATCTCTAGAACAATTCCTTAGTAGCTTATAAATATTGCCTTGTACTTCTCATCTCACCACTATGAAACAAATAACCCTCGATTACTTTATGTTCTCTTCTTCATCCTATTTGTTAGGTTTATATACTTTCTTATTGCCTGCAACTGTTTTTATCATGCAATGAAAACATAAGAATTTATTGACTCCTAAGGAATTATTATGACAAACTTTGTATGAAAAAGCAAAATAATCCTTAAGAATAATGAATTTGTATGCTTAAAACTCTAATTTTAACAACATAATCTTTGTGGCTCTGATTAGTTTAAAATCTCATAACTAAAGCTTAATTGGTTAGCTTAAAATAGTAGATCCAAACTACTAGAAGAGCTTCCATAAGAAAATTTGAGAATTTAGTGAATTGAGTCCAAAATATCTCCATTATAAAATGTTAGATCATGGGTTTAAATATCTCTATTAAACAAAAGCAATTAAAAAACAAAAAAAATACACAATTTTAAAAAAAAATTGCAATAAGGCAGTTTAAAAAAATTGAAAAGAAAGTTAATAAAAAAAATTATTATAACTAGTTTCCAAAACAAAAAAAATTATCAAAAACTATCAAAGAAACTATCTTTAACAAAACTATCATGAAAATAGTTTAAAAGAAATTGTCAAAATGGGGGTTGAGAACAGTTTAAAAGAAATTGTCAAAATAGGATTTGAACCCATGGCATTACTTGAACTTAGCACCATAAACCAACTCTACCAACTATGTCCTAAACGCCCAATAACTTGATATAGTACACCAGTAGAATAAAAAAAAATCTCTTTTTGTCATTGGTAGGTTTCAAACCCCAGTTATGAAGGCAATAAACCACACATCAAACCACTTGGACAAAATTCTTTATGATGCGTAGTAACCCAACAATATTAATATACCGTACCAGCTCATAGCAATTTTTTTCTCACTCTGAATTTTTATATAATTATTGTTAGAATTTTTTTTGCAGACTATTTACATGATGTATAAATTTTTTTAAAAAAAAGATTTTTTTATTAATATTTTTAAGCATGATTTTTTATGCAAATTATTACTTAGGAGATCTAATTGAGTTCTTTCTTTCTATATATGTTACAAAAAAATGGTGAGACTCATACGTACACCAAGAATCATACGAACTCTAGCACAAAAATAAGTAATCAATAGGTTGACTGTCAAACTCAAAAATCTCCAAGCTGATCTAGAAGTTTATAAAGATAATTTTGTACATCCTATAAATCATATTGTCAAGTTTTATGAAAAAATTCAAAATTTGATATGGGCTAGTGTTTTAAAGATGAATTGGAATTCCAAGAAATTAAAGGCCTTACAAAAAATTTTACCTATAGATTATCAAAAGAATATATTGGATTTCCTATTAGAAAGAACAAAGGGACCCAGACAATATAACAATATTGTTCATAAATTTGTATTAGACTATTTAAAGTATAAAAATCATAGACGTGACTTAAACTTTTACAAAGCCTGTCGAGTAGATAGGAAATATGGTATCGAAATCAATTTTCCCTAAGAGCTATATGATAGGTTCATTAGCTCTTTTCCATAAAGAATTAAACATTTGAAAACATTGTAAGATTTAGATAGATATTTGATATTTGATATTTTATATAATTTCTTTTATATGTTGTATTGTTGAAATACGTTTCAATTTATGTAATTTATTTTATTTTATTATTATTGAAATCGTATATCTATAAGTTCTTTTATTTAATGTACTTTGTTTAATTAATTATTTTAGCATTAGCCTCACATTAGGAATTTAGATGATGATTGGAAATGTAATGATGTTTTGACTCTAAACTCTACATATGAACTAGTCCTAACATACTTAATTAGAGTTAAAGTAAATATATATGTATAGCTAGACATTAATTACGTACAATTTTGTCCACATATAGAACTTCATGTTTCTATAAGTACAATGGCTACTACTTCAAAAAACATTATCGCTGAACTCAATAAGAGTGAGAAACTAGACAATGACAATTACAAAATTTGGAGTATGAAAATTCAATATGTGCTGGAAGAGCAAGAGGCTCTAGAAGCACTCAATATTGTTCTAGATGAGCCTAAGGCAGGAAATACGACCTAGCATAGGTGAGACCGAGAGGCTTATGAAGTTTTGAAAAGAAAGAATTCTCTCGCTCGTATTACGTTATTGAGTAACATGGAAAATGACATCATGCGAGAATTTAGGAATTATAACTTGGCAAAGGACATAAAGTTTACTCTAAAAAACAAGTTTGGTGGAACATCTATGGCTAAACTAAGATCCTTCACAATTAAATTTAATGCTTATAAAAAGAAACCTAAACATTCAATGAAAAAATGTTTACGTGAAATGTCAAATATGATTTATGAATTAAAGGATGCGAGTTTTGTATTGACCAACGAGCAACAAGTCCAAGCTATAATTCACTCCTTGCCTCATTCCTATGAGCATATGAAGATGCATTTAACCCACAATGAAAATATCCAAACAATGGATGATGTTGTGTGCTACCTTGAGCTAGAAGAATTAAAAGATGTGGGTCATGTGTTAATTGATGAGCAACAAGTCCAAGTTATAATTCACCCCTTGCCTCATTCTTGGGAGCATATGAAGATGCATTTAACCTACAATAAAAATATCCAAACAATGGATGATATTATACGCCACCTTGAGCTAGAAGAAGAAAGGCTTGAGGCTACTAAGCTTAATACAAATGTGTATATGGCTTCATCAAGCTCAGGAAAAGTTCCTAGGCGAAAGTGCAAATATAAAGGTGGGTCCCAAGAGAAAAGAAAGAAGATGGCTCATTTCAACAAGAAATCAATAAATAACTAACATAGGAAAGGAAAAAGTCCTTTCAAGAAGAACATGACCAAGGTCATGTGCTTTAATTGCAATAAGAAAAAGCATTTTGCCCAGTGACTGTCCTGAACCTAAGAAGGTATTAAGCTATACTCAAGTTAGTGAACTTTGTATAGCTAGTTCTATTTTTCTAATAAATTCTCATCCTTTATGGATTATAGACTCAAAGATAATAGACCATGTAGCGAAGGATCAAGACACCTTTGTGAAATTTCAGCGAATACTACATGGAGTAAAATGGATTTATATGGGAAACAATGCATGAGTTACAGTTCAAAGAATTGGTACATGCAAGTTAGTCTTACGAGGTGGTCAAACTCTACTCTTGCATGATATTTTATATGTACCTTAAATTTATCGAAATTTAATCTCTGTGTTAGTTTTGTTAAAACTTAGTTTTAATTTGTTTCTTGCCAATGACAATATTGAATTATCTTTAGGGATAACTCATTATGGATCTGGTTATATTGTAAATAGTTTTATTATCATAGTTACTAATCATTATGAATGTAATATTAGTTATTCCATGTTTACATTATCGCATAATTCTAAAATTGATGCAAATGTTTGGCATGCTCAACTTGGCCATATTAGTCAACATCATATGGATAGGCTAGCTAAAGAAGGTTTATTGCCTAATTATGATAAAGTAGATTTATCTACTTGCGAGCATTGTTTAGTTGACAAAAGTACCAAAAGACCATTTAGAAAAGAAACCAGAGCTGACTTTTCTTTGCAATTAGTCCATTCTGACATATGTAGTCCAATAAATGTAAAAGCTAGGCATGGAGCTTTCTATTTCATCACATTTGTAAATGATTTTATACGATTTGGTACTATCTATTTGATAACAAACAAATCTTAAGCCTTAAATTGCTTTTAAAGCTATATGAGCTTAGTTAAAAATTAATTAGATAGAAAAATAAAAACATTACGAACTGATCGTGGTTATGAGTATTTTTTTATCAGTTTAAACAATTATGTGATAAAAAAAGGATTCAACATCAGTTGACGGATCCACGTACTCCTTAACAAAATGGTATTGTAGAGAGACGAAATCGAACTCTCCTAGAAATGGTTAGATCTATGATGGCACAAGCAAATTTGCCTAGTACCTATTAAGGTGATGCATTTTTAATTGCCATGTTTATCCTTAACTGTGTGCCTAGCAAATTGGTTCCCACTACGTCATATGAGTTATAGATGAAACGAAAACCTAACTTAAGTATTTTACAACCTTAGAGATGTGCAGCCTATGTTCTGAATACCTCAAACCTACATGGAAAATTAGGTCCTTGAGGAAAGAAATATATCTTTATTAGATACTCAGAACATTCAAAAGGCTATGTGTTCATTGGTGAACATGACAGTGGGAATCCCACCGAATTTGAATCACGAGATGTCACATTCTTAAAGAATAATTTTCCTAAATAGGGCGATATACATAAGGACTTATTCTTATACAAGACTATGGATACAAGCGCTCAAGACTTACTTCCTTTAAGTGGGATAATTTTAGGAAATATGTTTCTAATTTCAAATGCAAATGATAGTAATCTTAATCAGCATAGGAGTAATCAAAATGGGAATATTCAAATGATTAATGATCCTAGTTCGAGTGGGAGCAATTTGAGGATCCCTGAGAAATATGTTTCTCCAAAACCCCAATTACGACGTAGTGGTAGAAAAGGCATTCCTCATTGTTGTTTTGACATTAAAGGTAGTAAAGCCTTTGTGGCCATTACACAAGATGAAGATGAGCTAAGAAATATCATAAAGGCTCTCTTTGGCCCTAATAAGAAAGATTGAACAAAAGTAATAGAAGAAGAGATAAAGTCTATAAGATCAAATTAAGTTTAGGAACTTGTTGATTTTCCAAAAACACGTAAGGCCATTGGGAACAAATGGGTTCTTAACATCAAACATAAGGCTAATGGCACTGTTGAAAAATATAAGACTAGACTAGTAGCAAAAGGCTACACATAACAAGAAGGAATAGATTATGAAGAAACTTTTTCACCTGTTGTTAAATTCACTTCAATCCATTTGTTACTAGCTATAGTTGCCAGTATAGGACTTGAATTACATCAAATGGATGTAAAGACTACATTTCTCAATGGAGATTTAGAAGAAGAAATCTACATGCAATAGTCTGTAGGTTTTATTAAAGAAAGCCAAGAAAACAAAGTTTGCAGACTTTTGAAGTCTATATATGCCTTGAAGCAGTCTTCGAGACAATGATATATTCACTTTCACAATAAAATTATGTCAAATAATTTTCTCATAATTGATGAAGACCATTGTGTATATATAAAAAGGTCCAAGGATAAGTTTATAATTTTATCGTTATATATTGACGATATACTTATAACTGGAAATAGAAGAGAGTATGTCAATAAAATTAAAAGATGGTTGTCATCTAACTTTGAAATGAAAGATATGGGTGAAGCTACATATATTCTTGGAGTTAAAATTTCAAGAAATTATTCAAAGAAATTATTATCTCTATCACAAGAACATTATATCAATAAAATTCTTAAACGATTCCAAATGCAGTATTGTAAATCCATAGACTCTCCTATTGTTAAATGTGAAAGTCTAAGCTAAAAGATGTGCCCTAAGACTCCAGAAGAAGAAACATATATGAGAAAAGTTTCCTATGCAAGTGCAGTTGGATGTCTGATGTATGCAATGATGCATAAGACCAGATATCTGTTTTGCCATTGGTATAATAAGTCGATATCAATCTAACCCAGGCCTAGCATATTGGAAAGCAGTTAAAAAGATACTAAGGTATCTAAAAGGTACTACCGACTATTCATTATGTTATGAAGGAAATGATTTGCAATTGAAAGGCTACAATGATGCTGATTAGGGAGGAGACTTAGATGAAAGGAAGTCTACCTCTGGGTACATCTTCGTACTAAATAATGGGATCATATCTTAGAGTAGTAAGAAGCAATTATGCATAGCTTTATCCATAATGGAAGCTGAATTTATAGCATTTTTAATAGCAGTACAAGAAGCAGTGTGGCTTAAAAGATTCTTAGATCATTTAGGTATAAATACTAACATTGCTAATCCAGTGTTAGTAAATTGTGATAACCAAGCAGTAATAGTATACACAAAGGAACCCAAATATCATTACAAGACTAAGCATATAGACATAAAGTATAACTTTGTGAGAGATATGGTTGCACATAAAGAAGTGAATATGAAATACATTTCTACGCATGAGATGATAATAAATCCTATGACTAAGCCTATTTCTCGGGATGTATTTGTAAAATATGTGAAATCCCAAGGATTGCGTAAATGTTGATATAATTATTGTAATTTCTTTTAATAATGCTCATAGAATATTAATGTCTAAATAATAATTATGTTTATTATAAGCCTACATATATAAAACATTCTTAAGTTATTAAAAAGTATGTTTGACAGATAGAAGATTAACCCTTTCATATGGGTAATCACCTCTCATTAATTTTTATAATTGATAAGAGATGAGACAATTCTAAGCTTTTTATCTAAGTGATAATGAAGAGCCAAGCTTAAAATATGAATGTCACCTTGTTAACAAACAAGGCGAGGTTATATATATATAAGACCGTAAATAAATTAATGAATTCACTTCATCTGTCTAAATTGCCAGATATGAGTTCTAATAGAAATGAAAAAGAGTATATTGGTGAACTTAGGTTAGACATTAAGTATGTCTAAATCATTATCTGTACGGTATTAATACATTATATAAAAACATATGCTCCATGAGAAAAATGAAAGAATACTGTAACACGTGTTTCATATTACGTATGCAAATTATGACCAATAAAGGTAATCAAAGTCTAGATCTTAGCTTTGATGTGTGAAACCTTTGAACATGTACCCTTATGACTCTATTCTATTTCTTAAAATTTAAATTTAATTATTGCTGTTTTAGAATGTTACTAAAGGATTATGAGAGATTCAGTCTAGCAGGACATTATTGGAAAAGTAAATTAAATTAAAATCAAGAGATTTGAGAAAAGAAAAAGATCATTAAATATATCACATTATGTTTGTATTCATCGATATACTAGTTATAGAGTGTTTATAATTGTAAATATAATATTTAATGCATATGATGCATATGAATTAGATTAATTGAGAAATTTAAATGTGATAAAATGATCTAGGGGACTGCATACTTAAAGTCTACTCAAAATTCATTGTTTATCAAAAAGCTATATATTCCTAATAGATATATAGCAAAGAGCTCTCGAAGTATGTTAGTCACACAGCCTATTTTCTTGTATGATTTGTTGTAAAGAATAAGAGATAATGTTCTTTTCTGAAATGTTGAGAGAGTATGGATCCCATTATATACAAGTAGGAGATATTGGATCATAGGTCCGGGTCGCTTAAAATGGGTCCATAACCCGATCCATACCCCGACTCAAGAAACGCCTATAAATAGGCAAAAGAAAAGAAGTTTTAGGTTGGTCAAAATTATTATTCATCATAATCTCTTATAATTTTCTCTCATTTCTCTCTACACACAAAAAGGGAATTTAGTCCGTGAACAAGATTATTTTTCTGAAATGATTGCCAATACGAATAGTAAAAGCAAACACAAAATCCTAAAATTTTCGCTATGTACTTCTTGCATTTAATATGTATGAATCCAATTTCATATTCCTCTTGTATTTATCCATCATAAAAGAAAGTCATGAACTCCACTTAGAAGAATAAAAAAAATGAAAAATAAAGGTTTTAGTCTTTATAGTTTAATTAAATTTATAATTTAATCTTTATAGTTTTAATTTATTATAATTTCATTGATTAAACCTTATAATTGAAATATACAAAATTATATCACAACTCGTGAAGTCCCAAGCAATGTTAATTCTAAACGAAGCTTCCTTGGTGGTTCTTTATTAGTGTAATCGTTAGGAATGTTTCATCAAATCTTATCACATAACTAGAAATTCTCAATTAGTTAAAACTTTTAACTCAAGTAATATTTAATATTTTTTGAAAAAAAACTTTACCTTCTGTAACTAAGGTTTCGATCCCTAATTTGTATGTGTGCCCATATAATAATTTGACTACTCCTATCACTTAAAAAAAATGGGACTAAAACTATCTTCCAATGCTTGCCAAACCTTTCTCTAGAACAAAAAAAAAATTATATATATAATAATCAACAAGGTATCATGTCCAGATCTCGCTATAAGCATTTTTATTTTAAAGCGACTAAAATCCTTCTGCTGTTGACTTAAGTTTAAATATCAAAACTCTTCCCTATTCACTAAATTGAACTAGGAAATAAAAATTAGGTTGATCTTTTAAGAGAAGAAAGTATGGGGTGCAGAACTATTTGTAAAAATAATTCATATTTGTCGTAACTTTTTTTTTGCAAGTTGTTATTTTTATAAAAAAGTTAAAAGTTTTTAAAAATATGATTCGAAATAATTTTATTAAATGTAATTGTAATTTTTTATATATAATAATTAATTATATGCGAGTCTATATGAAATTATAATTTTCTTAAAAAAATAAAATTCATATATATATATATGTGTGTGTGTGTGTAAATATTTAATTATTTATAAAAGCTAGCAACATCTTCGTATATGTAACGAAAGCATCATCCAAAAATTGTTACAAACTAAATGCTACAGTAGGGGAGGTTCATTTTTCTATTATATGGCGTGAGATTAACTGCTTACCCACATGGGGAGTAATGCAAACATGTACAAGGAAAAAACAGTATCGCTGACAGCAAAAGGTATCCATTGGAGGTTAAAACCGACATGTGATCAATCATTGTTATGAATTTGCATTAACGTCAGTTATATAATTATCATAAAAAATAATAATAATATCAATTATTATATCAAAAATAATCAATTCCGGTTTTTTTTGAAATTATTGATTATCATTTAAAAAATAATTTTAAAAATTGATTTAGTTAGAAAATGAGTTTTAAAAAAATTATTCTTATAATACTTTTAATCAATTTTTCTAAAATACAATATAGTAAAATATAAATAGAATATATATATATATATATATATATATTGTGTGTTATATAATTAGCATTGTTAGAGAAGATGTTAATACATGATCTTTAGACTACAATTTGCAAGATCTTCTAAATTGTGTGTAAAGGATAAACACACACGGTGTGGGCCTTTTGTACTACACAAGAACAAAAGATTTAGACATAGAATAATATAAATTATTTATTTAACTTTTTTGAATTTGACTTTGAAAATTGATAAAGTTTCAACAACTCTAAAATTCACTTTTGAAAACTAAAATCAAGGAGGATTAGAATAAGAAATATTCTTAATATGCCCTCACTCTCATAAAGCCACATTAAAATTTATAATATCACATTAAGCCTTAATAATTTTTTATTAAGGCTAATAATACTCATTAAGGCAAATAATGTCTTATTAAGGTTAATAATATCCTTTAAAGCTCATGATGCCTCATTAAACCCTAATAACACTTCATTAAGGCTCATAATGCATTATTAAGATTTCCAATATTCAAATTTCAAATATTCCTAATTGGATTTTTTTATTTGAAAATATATCTCTAATTAATATTTGAAAAATATTTAATTTATTTAAAATCCAATTATTGTATATTTTTTATTTGGAACATATCTCTAATAAATATTTAAAAATCAAATATTATTTTGTCATGTTCTTAATATGATTATATTTAATAAATTAAATAATATAAATTATATTTGATAAAATTTTATCTAACTCATATCTTTAACTATTAGATGATTTTCCAGGAGAATATTTTACAAATTAGTATTTTTGAAAATTAATTCTCACTATCAAAATATACTAGATTACATGCATGGACCCAATGACTAGGTCATGCATGTGTTTTCTTATATTAGTTCCATAATCTTTTCTTAATTAACTCGATCTAACAATAGTATATACAAGACCTTAAATCAATTCAAGAATTTTATGGGTACATATATAATTAGCTCCTAAATAATTAAATATTTTCATTATTTAATTTTCAATGATCATTTCATTATGGAAGTGAAACTGCACTTTAATTATATACTTTTTTTATTAGATAAAAAATCAAATGAATTGAAAATTACCTTAAACTATATTCCCATACCACATTATTTCTTTTCTTATACCCTTTGCATAACATTCAATTAATTGACAAAATTAATTTAATTTATCTTAATACTTGCTAATTTCTCTAATAATCATTAATCAATTTTCTTTTAACTTAATTAGAATTGACATACTTAGGTCTAGAACTTATAATCAAATACCAAAATCCATTAAAACTATTATATCACTAAATTCTATATTTTATATCATAATTATATTCTTAATAAATATATCAACATCAGATTATAAAGTATATTGACCCTTAATTGAGTCTTACCTATTTGTAATTCAAATGTGATTACATCTATAAAAGAAAAATTATATATAACTCAAAATTTAGAGTAAACCAAATCAATACATATGAAATTTCATTTATTTTGATAATAGTTATATGGATTTCTTCTGTGATCCTATCTAATATACTAACTACATATGTAAATTTTATATAACTATCAGAAGTCACATATTCTACAATTTACAATAATATTAATAAAAAGTCTAACTTTATTAATATACTGTGAATAACAATTTTATTAATTATAAATAACTTATATTCATATCTTCTATGAATTCATATTATGATCATATAAGCATGTATTATATAATTAATTTTACTTTTATTCAATTTTTATGCAAAATAAGGATTTTGAGACTACTTATAATTATTTCTATTAAAAATAGAATAGCTTATAAAAAAGTAACTTCTTTTATAAGTTTATTCCCAATAGAAGTGTTGTGGAAAATAATATTAGATGTTAATTTTTTTAAAAAAATGACTTTCAATGTCTTAAATATCATGTTGGTTTCATAAAATAACTAACGTGATATGTTTTGTCGCCCTCCCAAGTCCCAATCGTAACCCACTCCCCCTATTCCTTCCTTCCTTATCCTCCTTATTCCTTATATATTCCTCTTTAACAATGGTTAATAATAATTCAAGGTCTATTTGTTTATAAATTAATATTTAATTTGGTTAGTTGATGTAAACTAAAATAAATTATTTTTCCTATATCATCCTAACATTAGTAAAAATTAATCAAATAATTTACCAAAGTATGAATACAAGTAGTCATGATAATCTAATCAGACATTCATCTTAGAATGATCATGAAACAAGTTTGTCTAAAAAGGTAAATGCTTAGATGGCAAGAATGAACTAGATAATGCTATTGAAGGACAAAAATGCAAACCAAGAATCAATCTCAACTTATCTTGTTTGAAATGCGAAAAAGTTAAATTATGCCATTAGATACTGTAAGGGAATTTTTTTACTTTGAAAGTTATTCCTTTTATCGTACAAATTGGTATGTGGATGAGAAAACTTTGTTCATATAAATGATAACATTTGAACTAAGAATTATTTACAAGATTTTTAGACCTAAAATTAAGTTTATTATGTTTTGAACAACTATTTAAACAAAACATTGTTTCCAGATTCTTGTGGGTATAGCTCTAAAAAATTAGATCATATTTTCTTTCAAAAACATGGCAAAAAGGATAGCTAAAGTGTTAACTCTTTGAATGTGCTAAGATGTGATGAATTGTGCAATAATTAATGTATTATTAGATGTTATTCTTTATATATATCCATAATATTTTTTTATCAATTTTGTTAAATAAAATTTATATCCATCCATAACCCTAACCCTTCCTCTTATTCCTTCCTTCTTGGTTCTCTTTATTACAAGGTACTTTCAATATGTATGTGCTTCTACATTGATGTTAATCAATTAGTTTCTTTATCCTTGCAAGGTGTATGTAGATGTTTATATCCATTGATAGTGGCGAGTTTGTGGTTAGGTAAGTGACAACAAGGTTAGCTTTCCTAAATTGTGTGCTCCCTACTTAACCATTACTAGAGGACCAATGCATGGTAGTTGTAGACATTATTGATGAGGCATAGCTTAGATGCCAAAACTAACCAATGAAGTCATTACAGTGGCCCAAGAGGTAAGAACTTACCTAGCCTGGCCAAAAACCTTGATTATTGTATATAAAAATGAAGTTTTCCATCACTTCAAATTCTTTGTCTATGGTTAAATATAGATTACCTATGTTGTCTATTTCTTATACTTCTTCACAATCCATTTTAAATATCTTATATGGAAACTAGTAAAAGGCCATTGGAAAAAGATAAGGATGATGATGGAAAGTTTAAGCAATTAAAAACTTTGGCAACTCCTCTTCAGTAGTCACATAAAAAAGGAAAATCTTGGCTTTCCCCAAGGTTGGTATTTCAATTTGTTCCACTTTATAAATCCATGGAAATGTGGTTGATGCGGATGGCATCTCACTGTTATTTATTATGTATGCAAAATAATTGGAGGGAGAGACATAACATCCTTCGTAAAGAAGGAAAGGCGTGGCTAATAGTAGAAGGAAAAGGTTGGTAACCTCGACCCTAGGGTGGTAGGGGATAAGGTTGGAGCAGAGATATAAGGTGAAACCTGCAAACCAACTATTGCCATTTCTTATAGAACTAATCATGTAAATGAGGAAATTGCAAATCCAACATATTAATCCTAAAACATAAGACAGACTCTTAAAGAAAGGATTGAAATACTTCAACAAGTTGTTACTCATTGAGTATGTTTTATACTCACCTATTTATTAACACTGTAATTGCAAGAGCTGAGCATGGATCTGAAGAGGCATGCTGATACTTACATGGCTATGTCTTCACCCCCTATGGCACCTGTGAGATTGTGTTTTGATTTGAAATTTGGATCGGCGCATCAAAAGTAGGCTTACAATACAGTGTAGAATTCAAACCAGTAAATTCAGAGTTTAACGCTTTTATTGTATTTGTGCTGCATAGGGTTATTCCTCCAGAAGGTCACGGGAGTAATGGTTCCAGTTCCTGTTGGTGTGTGTCCTAAGAACCATTTATATAGATGATTGAAATAACACACAATGTATTATATTTTATTTTAGGTAATGTAATTATTATATTATTTTATTTTCATTTTATTAATTTTGCGTAATTTATAACGTAATATAATAATTATCCTTAGAATAGTTTTACTATTCCTAAAATACCCCTAATCAAGTATTATTACGAAAGGAATAGTAATAGTACATTGAGACTGGCATGTATAGTAACTAATGATTATGAGTCATAGATATGTGATATCAAGTCAATACATGAGTACATTGTTAGTGAACAAATGTACTGGACTGACCCAATATGAGAATACTACATGGATAAGACTTGCGTCATTAGTAGTTTTCATATGGTCACAATTGTATATAGTCCTTTGACCTAAAGTCACTACAGTTCCCTATATGAGGGGTTAGTCACTTTAATGTCGTCCTATGTCACCTTTAATCGGGATGACAAGTAGGGCATTGATTGGGTGTGTCATGAATCATGCAAAGGGAAGTGAGTGATGTAGATGGGATTTTATTACTCTTATAAAAAGGAGATATATCCTTGGGCCCCTTAATTGAGTAAGACTTAAAAATGCATGACCATGCTCAAATAGATCAATATGTGATATTGATCATTTGCTTTGAAGTCTACTTAGTATCAAGAAATATAAATTGAACTTTGATGAGGATGACACTCTCCATGCCTCCAATTCGATTTGGATATTATTACAAAAGGGATTATGATGCAAAACATTAATCATGTATTAGGTAGATGTCGAATCACAGACATTCTTACTACTTGAGTGGTAGTAATGTATTCCTAGATACTGCTCACTGTCTATGGCTCAATAATGAGTCATTGTCAACATAGTAAGAACCTACAGAGTCACACAAAAGGAGTAGGAATAAGATAATAATTAATTAAACTTTAATTAGATTAATATTCAATTAATTGGACTTATTTTCGTGCATATATATATTATTAAATAATAATATATTTTTCACGTAATAAATATAATTATTACTATGTGATATTATTTGATATTAAAGTAATATCAAATAATTACGTTATCATAAATATATTATGAGATAATATTATTTTGATATTTGATAACTATATGCAATTATTTGATATTAAGATATTTATATTATGAGATAATATTATTATCTAATATTAGATAATTAATAGATAAGACCTATCTCTCCTCATTATCTTTAGGACAAGGATAAGATGAGTTGTTAAGTATGATTAAGATTTTTTGGAGGCATTATCCTAGTAAGATTAGGATTGTGGCTTGCCTAAGTTCTATAAAAGGGCACTTGAAGGCAGCACTTTAAACACGCTTATAAGCTTTCATAAAACCCTAAATTACTCAAAAAACATCCAATACTAAATCCTAGAGAGAAAAATACATCCTAACAGATTCATGGAGGGTGAAAAGTCGTTGTTCACTCCGTGTGGATACCGTAAAGACGTTATACCTTCCGATCGGCATTTGATTGATCCGCTCTCACAAGTTTTGATCAGTAGAAACACAAGTGCCCAATAGGTAAAATCCTAATCATTGATTTATGTCTTTTTCATGGATCCTAGGTAGAATTCAGATCAAATTTTGAATTTTCGCTACGTATGAAAATTTGAATTTCAACAGTGGTATCAGAGCTTCTTGCAAAAACATAGTTCTAATTATGTGTTTTCTGCCTTTGATGAACATTTATATGATAAATATATGTCAAATCTGTTTTGGTTTAAATTAGAAGTTACACATTTTGATGAATGTTTATGTGATAAATTAATATCAAATTAGTTTCTGTTTAAACTAGATGTGTATGGGATATTTGCAAACTCGTGTATGGTTCTGATTTCATAGATATATATATATGATATATATGATCTGAATTTCAAATCTGATTATCAATTGATAAGATTAATTGTATGAATCTGATTATGTATTTTTTTTCTTCATATTCAAATCTATTTCATGCGTAATTTTAAGTTTGTGATTTAAATTTGAATTTGCTTTTGTGATTGATTCTGGGATCTGTTTTAATAAGAACTAATAGGATTAATTACGTGTACATGATTCAATACATGAAAATTATTTTCTGATATAAGGAGGTTTTATTATGAATCAGAATTAATCAAACTTAATCCCTAAGTCAAGTTATATATGGGTGGGTGATATATATATATATATATATATATATATATATATATATATGCGTTCTGGATGAATCTGATTATGCGTTTCTTTTTGCTTCACATTTAAATCTATTTCATGCATAATTTTAAGTTTGTGATTTAAATTTGAATTTGCTTCTGTGATTGATTTTGGGTTCTATTTTAATAAGAACTAATAGGATTAATTACATGTACATGATTTAATACATGAAAATTATTTTCTGATATAAGGAGTTTTTATTATGAATCAGAATTAATCAAACTTAATCCCTAAGTCAAGTTATATATGGGTGATATATATATATGCGCTCTGGATTAGTATTTAATTCTGAGTTTTCATATGATAAACCCTTGAATCTGTTCTAAATATGTGATATTCTCTGCATTTAAAGCATATAACCTAATCAGCACTATAATTAAATTGATTAATTTTGAATCTGTAAGGATCTGTTTAAATTCATTTAATGTGATTAAATTGAATCTAGTTTATGAGATATATGTATGCTTTAGTTTATTTGAACACGGTTGGATTTGTTTTGGTATGATTAAAATTATTCAAAGTGTTTGGATGTAAATCCTATTTTGAAACTATGATTTGAATGTCAATCATATAGTCGAATTGTTCAACTTAAGGATGTGTCAATTGTTGACAGAAAAATTGTAATCTAAATGTTAGATGAATTCAATTTTTCACCCAGGGGGGTTGTCCCTCACGCCCCCCAGCAAGGAGCTCTACCCCCTTGACCCCTGCCCGCTAACCGGCTAGCGGGACCACCATGCTAACTCTACGTAGTGTTCAAAAATCATTTTTGTTCTTAAGGCTTTGTTTCAAAACATGATTTTTTTTATGATGATTATGTTATGAAATATATATGTCAATCATCCGGATTATCTTGGTTACATATATTTCTTAGCAATTATTACATGTGATGCATGAATGTGTTGCATAGTATAGCCCTTAAAATTTTTGTGGATAGATTTTAAATACAAACTGCGTGTCATGTCTTCTTCTATTCTTCTAATGTATATTCTCTTCTCATCTCACTCTCCCCGAATGTAACTCAGGATTTCTATTACAAAATTGTAATCACAATAGAGCAACCTTTGTTTGGAATGAGGAAAAGCTCAGGAGCTATGGGACAAGAAGAAGCTAAGGAGTTAGTTTAGGAATATCATTAGAAAATAGAATTCTGGGCCATACTATGTGACATTTTGATTTCTATATTATGTGATGATATTGATGAGCATGCATTTACTATGTGATAGCATATGTTCATGTTATATGATAGTTTTATCCATTGCTTAATATGTGATATGCAATAGTCTATTTTATTCATTTACTTTATATGATGCATGAGATATGCTAGATATATTGCATGAAGAAATAGGCTAGATATGGTGAGATCTGATAATAATTAAGTTAAAATCCCTCATCTGAAATATTAAGTCAATAATAATTAAATGATGCCTTCCAATGCTTAGCACTCGTCAAGGCCTTGATCGACATAAGGTAGGTTTGTCAAAGCAAAGTACCTTGTTTATCTTGATGAGACGTGATGGAATAATAGTGATATCCGAATGTTAAACATTGGGTCCGACTTAACTAGGATATCTCAATAGGATTGAGACCTAAAGGCATAGAGTTGGGTTTTAGTTCATAAGATGGACTAGAACAAGTGTTATTCACCCAACTATCCAAGAGTTGTCTATGATACAATTGAAAAGTGTTGCCTACCTAAATAACTAAGTTTTAAGTGATTAGCCAAAGCTAACTTAAGGCTTGGTGAAATATGGATCTTAGCTCACTAGAAAGTCTAAACAATGTGACTTTTCGAATTAATAGTGAGGGCTATTAATTTGAATAAAATAGCGCGAGGTACATTTAATAAAAGACTTTATTAAATGTTTGAAACTTAATACTTACTTTACATATTTCTGTCATAGATAACTAATGGCTAATATATCAAATAACTTATGATTGCAATCGGTCCTTGAGAAGGACAAACTGAATGGGACAAACTTCCTAGACTGGTACATGAATTTGAGGATAGTCCTCAAATATGAGCGAAAAATGTATGTCCTAGAGGAACCTGTTCCTCAAGAACCTGAAGCTACTACCCTTCGAGCTCAAAAAGATGCTTATAAGAAGCATCATGATGACCCATTAGATGTCGATTGTCTCATGTTAGCTACCATGGACTCTGAGCTTCAGAAATAACATGAGAACATGGAAGCTTATGACATGCTTGAAGCTTTATGAAGGTCAAGCTTGACATGAAAGGTTTGAGGTGAGAAAAGCATTGTTTCAGTGCAAACTGACAAAAGGAAATCCTATTGGGCCTCATGTACTTAAAATGATTGGGTATGTTGAGAACCTTGAGAGATTGGGTGCTCCACTAGGTCAAGAGTTGGCCACTGAATTAATTCTACAATCGTTGCCACAGAGTTATAATCAATTTATCATGAATTACAACATGAATGAAATTGACAAACCACTGCCAGAACTGTTAAGCATATTAAGAACTGCTAAACAAAATTTGCAAAAGACTAAGCCTAATACCATAATGATGGTTCAAAAGGGCAAAGGCAAGGGCAAAAACAAGAAGGATTCCAAATCCAAAGGCAAGCCCAAGTCTAAGTCCTCTGCACTGAAACCAAAAAGGGGTGTGGCTAAGGAATGGACATGTTTCCATTGCGGTCAAACTGGACATTGGAAAAGAAACTGCAAAGTCTATCTGAAAGATCTGAAAAAGAAGAAGGGAAGTGAGACTTCTGCTTCAAGTATCTATGTTATAGAAATTAATGTTTCCACTTCTACATCTTGGGTATTAGATATCGGATACAATTCTCACATTTGTACAAATGTGCAGGAACTACAAAGGAGTAGGACTCTGGCTAAAGGCGAAGTGGACTTACAAGTTAGCAATGGAGCAAGAGTTGTTGCGCTAGCTGTAGGGATATATGATCTATCTTTACCTTCTGGTTTAGTAATAGAATTAAAGGATTATTATTTTGTACCTGCTATCAACAGGAATATTATTTCTGTTTCTTGATTGGATAAGAAAGGTTTTTCATTTATAATAAAGGACAAAAATTATTCAGTTTATTTAAATGAAATGTTTTATTACAGCGCACAAATGTTCAATGAACTCTATATTCTTGATCTTGAAATACCTGTCTATAACATCAACACCAAGTGATTTAAATTAAATGATTTAAATCCAACCTATCCCTGGCATTGTCGTTTGAGCCATATAAATGAGAAGCGCATATCCAAGCTCCATAAAGATGGATTCTTGGATTCATTTAATTTTGAATCACATGAAATATGCAAATCTTTTTTACTAGGTAAAATGACTAAAGCACCATTCACTGGACATAGTGAAAGGGCTAATGATCTATTAAGTCTCATATATACTGATGTATGTGAGCATATTAGAGGAAGTTTCCAGTACTTCATTATATTTACTGATGATTTTAGTAGATATGGATATGTGTATCTTATGAAACACAAATCAAAATCCTTTGAAAAGTTCAAGGAATTCAAGAATGAAGTGCAAAACCAACTTAGCAAAAGTATTAAAACACTTCGATCAGATCGAGGTGGAGAATACTTAAGCCAAGAATTTGATGACTATCTAAAGAAGTGTGGTATAGTATCATAACTCACTCCACCTGGAACACCACAATGGAATGGTGTTTTAGAAAGGAGGAATCGTACTTTGTTAGACATGGTACGATTTATGATGAGTCATATAAATCTTCAAATTTTCTTTGGGGGACATTTTCTAGAGACAGCTACTTTTACGCTCAATTGTGTTCCCTCTAAAATGATTCAAAAGACTCCACATGAGATATGGATTGGGAAACATCCTAACTTATCTTTTATGAAGATTTGGGGTTGCGAGGCCTATGTAAAACGTCAAGTTTCTGATAAGCTTGGACCTAAATTAGATAAGTGCTACTTTATAGGATATCTAAAGGAAACTAAGGGATAATATTTCTATAATCCTAGTGAAGGCAAAGTGTTTGTCACACAAATTGGTATTTTTCTTAAAAGAGAATTTATCTCTAAGAAAAATAATGGGAGGAAAGTAGAAATCGAAGAAGTACGAGACTTATAAAGTAATACTGAACCAGTAATAAAGCCTGAACAGAGACCACAAGATGTTGTGACTCAGGAACTAGCTCAAGTAACACAAGGCCCATGTAGATCTAGTAGGATACATCATGAGCCTGAGAAATATGGATTTCTTGTGACTCAAAATGACGATATTTTGCTTATGGATCAAGATGAGCCTACAACCTACCAAGAAGTTATAAAAGGGCCAAACTCTGAGAAGTGGCTTAAGGCCATGAAATCTGAGATGGATTCCATGTATACTAACTAAGTATGGACTTTGGTTGATCCACCTGAAAGGATAAAACCCATTGGGTGCAAATGAGTTTTCAAGAAGAAAACTAACATGAATGATAACGTGCAAACCTTTAAAGGACAATTAGTCACAAAAGGTTATAGGCAAGTTCATGGTATGGACTATGATGAGACCTATTCCCCAGTTGCCATGCTTAAATCCATCCAAATTTTGCTTGCTATTGCATCTTTTTATGATTACGAAATCTAGTAGATGGATATCAAAACTACTTTTCTTAATGGAAACCTCCTCGAAGATGTGTATATGACACAACCTGAGGGTTTTGTCACTCCTGAAACTACTGGAAAGGTATGTAAACTACAATGATCCATTTATGGATTAAAGCAAGCTTCACGGAGTTGGAATCTTTATTTTGATGAGGCAATCAAAAAACTTAGTTTCATAAAAAATAAAGATGAATCTTATGTTTACAAAAGGATTAGTGGGAGCATAATTGTTTTCCTTGTATTATATGTCGATGACATACTACTCATCGAAAATGATATTCCTACACTACAAACAGTAAAGACTTAGTTAGGGAATTGTTTCTCAATGAAAAACTTAGGTGAAGCTGCCTATATACTAGGTATTAAAATCTATAGAAATAGATCAAGAAAATTGCTTGGCCTAAGTCAGAGTACATACATAGATAAAGTGTTAAAATGGTTTAACATGCAAGAATCCAAAAGAGAATTTTTGCTTATGTCGCATGGCATAAAATTATCCAAAACTCAGTGTCCTTCGACACAAGATGAGAAGGACCACATGAATAAGATATCATATGCATCAGCAATTGGATCTATCATTTATGCCATGATATGTACTCGTCCTGATGTCTCATATGCTTTGAGCATGACGAGTAAGTACTAGTCAAATCCAGGTGAACCTCACTAGACTGCAGTTAAGAATATCCTTAAATACTTGTGAAGGACTAAGGATTCATTCTTAATATATGGAAGAAAGGAAGAACTTATTGTAAAAGATTACACTGATGCCAGTTTCCAATCCGACAAGGATGACTTTAGATCGCAGTCAAGTTATGTATTTAGTCTAAATGGTGGTGTTGTGTACTGGAAGAGTTCAAAGAAGGAAACAGTAGCCGACTCCACTACAAAGACTGAGTATATTGTTGCATCTGATGCATCAAAAGAGGCTGTTTGAATCAAAAAATTTATTACTAAACTTGGCATTGTTCCTAATATTGCAAACCCAGTGGATCTCTATTATGGAGCCATTGCACAAGTCAAGGAACCCAGATCTCATTAACAATCCAAACATATACTTAGGCACTTCCATCTCATTCGAGAAATCATCGATAAAGGAGATGTAAAGATATATAAAGTACTAATTGATGATAATATCGCTGACCCAGTGACAAAGCCTTTAGCATAGAAAAAGTATAATGGTCATACTATGTCACTTGGTATTAGATACATGAGTGATTGGCTCTAGTCCAAGTGGGAGATTGTTAGTGTGTGTCGTAGGAACCAATCATATAGATGATTGAAATAATACACAATGTATTATGTTTTATTTTAGGCAATACAATTATTATATTATTTTATTTTCATTTTATTAATTTTGTGCAATTTATAACTTAATATAATAATTATCCCTAGAATAATTTTACTATTCCTAAAATACCCCTAGTCAAGTATTATTATGAAAGAGATAGTAAAAGTACATTGAGACTAGCATGTATAGTGACTGATGATTATGAGTCATGGATATGTGATATTAAGTCAATACATGAATATATTGTTAGTGAACAGATGTACTGGACTGACCCAATATGAGAATATTACATGGATAAGACTTGTGTCATTAGTAGTTCTTATATGGTCACAATTGCATATAGTCCTTTGACTTAAAGTCACTACGGTTCTTACATGAGGGGTTACTCACTTTGATGTCGTCCTATGTCACCTTTAATCGGGATGACAAGTAAGGCATTGATTAGGTGTGTCACAAATCATGCAAAGGGAAATGAGTGATGTAGATGGAATTTTATTACTCTTATAAAAAAGAGATATATCCTTGGGCCTCTTGATTGAGTAAGACTTAAAAATGCATGGCCATGCTCAAATAGATCAATATGTGATATTGATCATTTACTTTAAAGTCTACTCAGTATCAAGAAATATAAATTGAACTTTAATGAGGATGACACTCTCCATACCTCCAGTTCAATTTGAATATTATTACAAAAGGGATTATGATACAAAACGTTAATCATGTATTCGATGGATGTCGAATCACAGACATTCTTACTACTTGAGTAGCAATGATGTATTGCTAGATACCGCTCACTGTCTATGGCTCAATAATGAGTTATTGTCAATGTAGTAAAAACCTACAAGGTCACACAAAAAGAGTAGGAATAAGATAATAATTAATTAAACTTTAATTAAATTAATATCAAATTAATTAGACTTATTTTCGTGCATATATATATATATATATATATTATTAAATAATAATATATTTTTCACATAATAAATATAATTATTATTATGTGATATTATTTGATATTAAAGTAATATCAAATAATTACGTTATCATAAATATATTATAAGATAATATTATTTTGATATTTGATAACTATATGCAATTATCTGATATTAAGATATTTATATTATGAGTAATACTATTATCTAATATTAGATAATTAATAGATAAGTCCTATCTCTCCTCATTATCTCTAGGATAAGGATAAGATGAGTTGTTAAGTATGATTAGGATTTTTTGGAGGCATTATCCTAGTAGGAATAAGATTGTGACTTGCCTAAGTTTTATAAGAGGGGACTTGAGGGCAGTACTTTAGACAGGCTCATAAGCTTTCATAAAATCCTAAATCACTCAGAAAACATCCAATCCTAAATCCTAGAGAGAAAAATGCATCCTAGTAGATTCGTGGAGGGTGAAAGGTCGTTGTTTACTTCGTGTGGATACCGTAAAGATGCTATACCTTCTGACTGGCATTTGATTCATCCGCTCTCTCAAGTTTTGATCAGTAGAAACACGAGTGTCCAATAGATAAAATCCTAATCATTGATTTATGTCTTTTACATGGATCCTAGGTAGAATTCAAATCAAATTTTGAATTTCCGCTGCATATGATAATCCGAATTTCAATAGTTCCACCTTTCCCAAATCCAATCCAGAGGAAGAGGAATCTAATAGGTTATTCTAAAGTTTGATGTTATCACTATATTTTGCTCATATTGTATAAATACTCATATTTTGTTTATCTATGTATTTGTATATATATCTATCTAAGTAAATATAAACCTATTTACATGTAATGTTTATTGCATAAATCAGACATTCTCAAGGGAATGTCACGCACACTCTAAAAGCTTGTAAGGATATCTATCTAGGAAGTTAGTCCTAGTAGGTATCTTTACGCCAATCACAAAAAAAGTAAAGTAGGTCATGTTATGAATTGACTAATTATCCTTGTATGAGTTATTACTATGTTAGGAGACTCAAAGTAATGGAGATAAAAGATCGTTTATTTGTTCATGGCATTAACTAAGGGCATATATGGTGGATATGGCATAATGAAGGTAAGTTGTCAAGTTTATCTCATAACTATGAAGATAAAGGAAGCTACAAAGACAATGACATTGATATAGGATTGGATGATCAATCAAAGGACATGACACATGATGTTCTAGATAATTTCACCTAATGCCTACATATCCTTGATAACTTGCTAAGTGATGTGCAAAAGCTTTTGTATCCAAGTTGCACCAAATCTACGTGGTTATTTACTATGCTATAGTTTGTTCCACTTGAAGGTGAGGAATGGTTAAAGTGTCAAGTACTTCATAACATTACTGTAATTGAAGAAAGAAATGCTCTATAAAGGGAATGAGCTATTGAATCATACTTATAAGGCTAATAAAATCATGTATACAATAAGTATTGATGTGTAAGATATTGATTATAATATTTACTTTTATTTTATGCCTTTTAGTATATTACATATACTTAATTTTATAGAATTGTCCTTATTATATATGATTGAGTGATAATTTTTCAATATGTTTAAATTATTCAATTAATAATAAATTTTTACATTATTTCAAGTTTTTACAAATAACTTAAGTTTTGGATATCCAAATTAGTTTATTTTTACATCTTTTGAAAAATAAAAAAATTTAAAACTTTTATGTTTTAGCCAAAGCCCAGTTTAAATATTTGAAGGGTCAAATTTAGTCATGAAATGATGCTTAAATTTTATTCTAACTAACCCAGTCATGATTTTTGGGCTATATCTGGATTTTAAGGAGTCTAGCTAAGGTAAAATCATTCCCCAAAGTTAGATAGATCTAGTCTATCAAGCTTCATATTTGGAGTTTAGTGAATCTATACCATTTTAATGGTCAAACTTAAGCTAGAGACTGAGTTACAAATTTTTACTACAATAAGCACTATTAATAACTTGATTTGTAAATTAGGGTATAGACTTCTAAATTAGGCGAATCCTTATTCTTTATAATTCTAAGATATATATCTTCTTAGCCCATCAAGTTTAATAGTTAAGGAAATCAAATTTCAAAGATTTTGTACCTTCAAGGGCATTTAACTTTTTTTTAGACAATAAATACTCTTTTTTTAGTTTTCTTTGTATTCCACCATAAATGGTTAATTTTCTTTCAATATTAAAAGATTTAAGCACTCTTAATTCAATTTGACTTTATGCTTTTCTTTTTAATTTTTTTATAATTTGTTTATCCATTGATTTTCTATTCTCAATTGAATGTGATTACTTTGATAATTATCTAATAAGGGCCTATTGGTTGATTATTCTTTAGTAATATAATACTACATGATTGATTATTATTGATTCTTGCTCATATAATTAGGATGATTAATTGTAAATTAATAGCAAATAAATATCTAATTTCACTTGTTAAATTTATGATATTAATGAAAATTAGAAAATAAATTTAGCAATTATTACTTATAGAATTATTATATTTAGCTTAATCTAGTTTTTAAGTGCTTGAAATTATTATTAATTAAATTTAATCACTTGTTCTAAATTGAATTAGAAATAGAGGATTGATTAGTTACTTGTTTTAGCTAATCTGTATTGAAAATTTGTATGACTACTACCAATTTTAAAGTATTCATAGGTTAAGTATTCGAATTATAAGTAAAATTGTTGAATCTTGATGAAAATTTAAGAATTAGGGTATGAAATCCATTGGACTTGATTTGCATTTTCTAGTAGTATGCATCTAATTTTTTTATTACTTATTTAAAATTGCTTTTAAAAACCCTTAACTTTTATATTCTATTTTTATTAATAGGCTATATTCCTTTACGTATGATTCAAACGTGATATCTACTATGTTTTATGAAAATTTGGCATTTAATTTTGATGTGAAATAATGCACACAAAAATTTTGGCACTATTACCTAGGAATAGATTATACAATTAGTGTTTATTTTTCTTTGTTTTTAAATCTTCTTTGTTTAATTTTTTGTGTTTTTCAAACTTGTTAGTAATGCTTAATAACAAACTTTGCAAGTGGAATTTTAAGGTAAAACCTTGCAATCTAAGGCTTTTCAACATTCTAAGCAAGATCATAGGGTTCTATCATTGATCCCAATATTTTTTACCAAAAAACAATGTTTAGTACTATTTTCTAATTTTTTAGTATTTTTCTAATTTTTTATGTTTTCTAATTTTTTATTTTCATTTAAGCCTTATTCCTTTTAATGTATGAATGTTTCCTCTTATGATTTTGACTTGAATTTTAATTATGAAAGTGTGAAGAAATTTGTTAAATTAAGAGGTTTGAAAAAATATGAATTTTTATTGTAGTTTTAATGAGATACCTGCATTTGAAATTGAATAATAACTCTTTGAGCTAATTTTTCTTGTTGATCAATTAGATGTAATGAAATTTTAGGAAAATCAAACTTGTGTGAAAACATTTTCAAGTCCACTCAACACTATTATACTCTATATTCCTATTCTTACAACCTAGGCTAACAAGATCATTCAATTTTCAACTATAGTAACTAGATGGGTCGTAGTCAATATCAATCTTGGCCTCAAGAATATCCACCAATATATCAATCTTAAGCTTCAAAGATGGAACTTAAGGAAATTATCAAAGATCTAGCCAAAAATACCATGCAATTTTAGTAGGAAATTAGAGCTAGCTTCAATCATTTCCAATAAGAGACAAAGGCAAGTATAAAGAATCTAGAAAATCAAATACGCTAGTTTGCCACTCTATTAACAAGTTTAAGAGCCAATATACAACCTAGTTGCTTTCCACTTTCCACACAACAAGAAAATTCTCAAAAGAAAATGAAACTTGAAATTCTTGTATTGAAGTACAATCTACACCTAAGCCTAATTCTTTTATTGATTCATTTATTTTTCCTTTTTTTCCCTATAACCTTGAAGATGCCAAGAAAAAGTAAGAAGAATAAGAGACTTTGGATACTTTTATCATGGTGGAAATTAATATGCCAAAAAAAAAAGTTTGATGGAGAAAAACAAGAATTTGTTGTGCATGATAGAGTGATAAAAAAAATTTAATGTTTTCAAAGTTTTGAAAGATCTCCCTAAAGTTTATTAATTTTTTTTTATTAATCTAGTTAATTTTATAATGCAGGATGAATCTAAAATGCAAAAAAAGAATGACCTAAAATTAGCACTTAGGAAAGAATTAATGCTAAGACTAATTCTGGAAATGGAAGTATACATAACTTAAAACGTGCATCATTTGAACCGTTTGAAGAAATTCCTTATGAATTGAAGCTTGATTGAAGAAGTTGCTATATCTAGCCAAAGACGTTAAAGAAAAGCGCTTCTTAAAATGCAACCCAAGTTTTGAAATTTTCTTTCTTTTTCCCTTTTCTTTTATTTTACTTGTCATTTATCTTTCTTCATATTGATATATTTTACATTGAGGATAATCTAAATATCAAGTTTAAAGGAGAGAATTCTAGAATTTTTTCCATGTTTTCTTTTATGTTTTCATATTTCCTTTTGTCTTTACATTTTTAAAAAGCTAAAAAAAATTAAAGAAATTCTACTTTCACTTATTTTTAAAGTCTTTTGGTGATTTTAATTGCTTTCCATTAATGAAAATATTTTTTAAAATATTTCTAATAAGTAGGAGGAAATTAAATTTGATGAATTCATAACATAATTGAATAAAATATTTTTCTTCTTGAAGTTAATTAATGTAGTGATGAATTTTGAATTAATGAAGAGAATTTAGTAGCATGTCTTACCTTGTGAGTTTTTGAAACTTTACTTAGAATTTATACTTTTCTCTTTCCTTTTTTTCTGTATGATGTTTTTTTATGATTTGTTTCTCTAAAAATTATTTTAATCTTTTTTGAGATTACATTTATACATGCATGCACAAATATGATAATGACATTCTTCATATGAGCTAACACCAAATAGCTAATCTTGAAATTTTTTCTTTATTGAGCCTTCTTTTGAGCTTATTTTCTTTTCTTTATTGTTTAGCCCATTAACATGTAATCTAATAAAAAAAATAGGTGTCTTTACATAAACTTAAAAATTAGTAGAACATATAAAATTTTTGTGAGATAGGATCTTGAATAAGTGTGGGTGTGCATATATATGTGTTATGAAAAATCATTAACCCCAATTTCACAATTTGGTTGAAAATGAAAAAAATTGAAAAAGAATAATGAAAAGAAGAAGAAAAAATTGAAAAAAAAAAGTATAAGATAGAAATAATTGGGAAAGAAAGGAAAAATAAAGAAATTAATGAATATTTGGAATTAAAAGTTAGGATTTTATGCTGAAATTTTTTCCATATACTTATATTTCAAGTACTCTATTAATTTATTTAATTTTTATCCTGTCACATCTTAATCTTAAATAAAATCCTTTTAATTTTTGTATGTATGTGATTTGACTAGTAGAGATTAAATGATAAACAAGCTTATAGTAAGGAATTTTCATGGAATGAACTTAAGTGAAACACTTACCTTTAACATTTGAAAATTAGAATGTGAATTATATAGGAGTCTACCAATTTCATCTATGCATTTTGAATGAAATAGCCATATTGATTAATTGAGTTTGTTAAGATTTTTTTTTATTCATAATGTATTATAATTCTTGATAACGTTGATTGTTTCTTACTTATGAATTTTGTAATTTTCAAACCTTTGGAAAGTAAGTCTTTTGTTTTAGAGTTTTGAATAAAGTTGTGTTTACCTAAGTTCATGCGAAGGCTAAAGTGGGAGAATTTGATGTGTGAAATATTATATACATTATTTCCTCTTATTTTATGCCTCTTAATATATTATATATTTAATTTTATGAAATTATCCTTATTATGTGATTGGGTGATAATTTTTCAATGTTTTTAAATTATTCGTATTAATGCTAGATTTTTACATTATTTCAAGTTTTTTACTATAACTTAATTTCTAAATATCCAAACTAGGTGATGTTTACATTGTTGAAAAGTTAAGAATAAGCTTTAAAACTTAGATGTTTTGGATAAAGCCCAATTTAAATCTTTAAAGGGTTAAGTTTAAGTCATGAAAATAATGTTTTGTTTGTATCCAAGTTAACCTAATCACAATTTTTAAGCTATGTATGGAGCTCTAAGATTCCAATTAAGATGAAACCAATGCCTAACATTGATAAGACTCAGACTAGTAAGTTTCATTAATGGAGTTTAATGAAACTATATTATTTGGTGGTCAAACTTAAGTTAGAAGTTGAATTATATATTTTTGCTCCAGTAAACATTGTTAGTAGTTTAATTTATAAATTAGGCTATAGATTTCTAAATTAGGTAAGGCCTTATTCTTTGTAACCTTAAAATTCATATCTTTTTTTCCCATTAGATTTTATAGCTAAGGAAATTAGATTTAAGAGATTTTATGCCTCTAAGGGCATTTAACTTTTCTAGACAACAAGCACTCTTTTTCTAGTTTTCTTTTATTCTACCATGAATGGCTAATTTTTCTTCAACATTCAAAGGATGAGCACTTCTAATTCAATTTTGATTTAAAGCTTTACTTTTCGATTTGTTTATAATTCATTTATATTTTAATTTTCTATTCTTTATTAATTATAATTGCTTTAATAATTAAGTGATAAAGGCCTATTGATTGATTATTCTTGGTAATCTAATGATATATGATTGGTTATTGTTAATTCTTGTAGAATTAGGATGATTGATGGTAAATTAGTTACAAATAGATACCTAATTTTTGCTTGTTGAATTTATGATGTTTATGAAAATTAGAGAATAAATTTAATAATTATTGCTTGTAGAATTATTAGATTCGGCTTAATATAGTTTTGAATGCTTGGAATTATTATTAATTGAATTTAATTGCTTGTTCTAGTTAATCTGCACTAAGCATTTATATGACTACTTATGCTTTGAGGTATTCATTGGTTAAGTATTCAAATTATAAGCAAAATTATTGAGTGTTGATGAAAATCTTAAAATTGGAGTTTGAAATCATTTGAACTATATTTCCATATTTTGTTAGTTTACATCTAATTATGTTTTTCTTTTTAATTATTCATTTAAAATTATTTTCGATAAACCCTTGCTTTTATATTATATTTTCATTAAGTAGCTTTATTCCCTTAAGTATAACTTAAACTTGCCTTTTACTACATTTGGAGTAAGTTGGGCATTTAATTTTGATGTGAAACAATGCACATCAAGTATAAAGTACAAGAAAAATACATACTTGCCCTAATAACTGCACATTGTATCAAAAGGTGAATAGAACTACATAAAAGTGTTTAAAATATAGGGCACCACATTACAAACTAAGAAAAAAATAATGGCATTAATAATAAAAGGGCTTCAAAAAATGTTGCAGTATCTTCCAATGTTATTAAGGCTTATTTAAATAAATGTTTACCAATGCAAGAAATTCTAAAAACTTAACATGGTAAGTAAACTAGACATCTTCTGATAGAAAACTTTAGCATCCAATTAATTTTCCTTAATAGCATATAATTAATGCATTATTCCCCACATTCGGTAAAAAGCTAGGAAACCTTAGGCTTTCACTTTGTACTAATAGAATGAACTTTCATTGTAATATAAGCAGCAAATATAGCACATGGCATGTTATATTAATGATCTACAATCTACCTCCATGGTTATGCATGAAACATAAGTACATTATATTGTCCTTGTTGATTTTAAGGTCCAAACAATTAAAAAATGATATAGATATCTTCTTAACACTGCTTATTAAAACCTAAAGATGATGTAGCATAAAGGTGTCTTGATGTTCGATGCATATCATCAAAAATATTTTCTATTGCATGTTATGCTCTTTTATATAATCAATGACTTTGCAACATATGATAACTAGTCTAGGTAAAGCATCAAAATGGATGAAGCATGCCTATTTGTGAAAATGATACATGTTCTTCTTAATTGAAGCATGGAAAAGATGATAAGTCACTAGAGGATGCACTAAGTTACTAAAAAAGGCTTTTAATGGGTCACTAGAGGATGCACAAGCTTTAATGCCCTTAATTAGGGATGAGATTTATATATTAAAAATAGGAATGTTATGTTTAGGGAATTATATCAACTTACAACTAAAGAGACTTGATGGAAAAAAAGGCCTATTTTTTTCAATCTTCCTTACAAGAAAAAGTTATTTACAGATATAACATTAATGTTATGGATATAGAGAAAAATATTTGTGATAGTCTCATTAGAACCCTATTAAACATATTTAGGAAGAGTAAGGATAGAGTCAAAGCCAAATTAGGCTTAGTTAAAATGGCTATTTAAAGAGAACTAGTACTATAAAGAAGGGGTTAACGTACATATCTACTTCTAGCTTGCTATACTTTACCTAAAAAATAAAAAATAGGCTTCTACAAGCATTTATTTGATACTAAGGTGCAACAAAAATATTCTTTAAACATTAAGAATCTTGTTTCAATGAAAAACTTAAAACAAGTTAATTTAAAGTCTCGTGATTATTATGTTTTAATGCAGCAACTATTACTAATGCCTATTTGAACAATCATACCAAAACATGCCAATCACACTCTTACTAAACTTTGTTTCTTCTTCAACACAATCTATAGTAAGGTCATTGATCATGAAAAGTTAGATAACTTGCAAAGGGAAGCTATTGCTACACTATGTCATCCTGAAATGTACTTCCTACCTTCCTTCTTTGAAATCATGATGCATCTAATTGTCCATTTAATGAGAGAGGTATAATTATGCAAGCCTTTATACTTAAAGGGTATGTACCCTTTTGAGCAATATATGAAAATCCTAAAATGATATATAAGGAATTGGCATCAACTAAAAGGATATATTATCAAAGGCTACATTGTTAAAAAGGTAGTCAAGTTTTGCAATAACTATTTATAATGCAAAGGTTATTGGATTTATTAAAGTCTTATCAGGAGGGAAAAATCATAAATAAGGGTACAATAAGGACTAAGGTAGTAAGCATAAATCATGAAATAGGTATGCAAGCCTACCTTTATATCCTACATAATAATGAAGAAGTTCAACCTTACATGGATAAGCATATAACCTTTATAAGGAAGATGAATTGTGGAAAGAATAACTAATAGGTACAATTTGAATACAATCAATCATCTATCACATAATTATAAAGTTAAGTTCATTTTTGGATGGGAGAAACATTGGATGTTATTTCTAAAACCATAAAATGGTTAGTGTATGGGCTAAGCATGCAAGTCGTATCTTATTGCAGATATGACATCAATAGGTATTGTTTTTATATAAAGAGTCAAGATAAAAGGAGTACTATGTAAAATAACAAGGTTACTTTAGTAGCTCAAGTGATGCATATGAGTAGCTTCAAAGATAACGATTTTACTGATGAGACTATATTATATTATAGGGTTATTGAAAACATTTATAAGTTTAACTATGTTAAAATTAAGGTTCTTGTGTTCCAATATAAATGGATTGAGAATAACAATGACATCCAAGTCAATGAGTAAGGATTCATATTCATGGATCTTAATACGAAAGGTCACAAAAGGGATCTATTCATAATAGCATTACAAGCAAAATAAGTTTTTCAAGTCACAAACCTAGCTAATAAGAAGTATTTTTTAGCTCTACAAGGGAAGAGACAAATTGTTAATAATAGGGATAAAGAGATTATGAGGAATGATATTAAAGAGACTTTTCCATCCTTTACTAGACTAGCTCTAGTGGATGATGAAGGCAATATGGAAAAGTTTTACTAGCAAAATGATAATGCTAAAGAGATATAAGTTAAAGATCCTTCTAAAGATATAAGGAAAAATTGAAGGTAATTAGATTCATATTTCTCATGCTGATATTTATGCATAATTAGTTCCATCTTGTGAATATTAGTTTCCAATACTTGTTTATATTTTTTTAATCACCTAATATGATGCAATTTTTACATGCTTTGAGTATCCACAATCATCCATAGCCTTATGGTAAGAATAGTGCTCCCCGACCTAATTAACAACACATGATACCTTTAAAGATTAATTATATAAGTTAGGTAATCAATTTCTCTACAATAGATACATATATTATTATTGGAGAAGTTACAACATCAATTGTGACATTCTTGTGCGTTATTTTGTTATAATGGATTTCACACAATGTTCTCTCTGTTGCTATATTATTGAAGGACAATTTAACTTCATTCTTTGATTTTTAAAGACATTATTGTCAGCTTTTGCCACATGTACATAATATTCATTACTCTAATGTATTCAATTTTTTGAACTCAATTAAATGTACAAAATTGTAGCAATTAGGATTTTCTTGAATTGGGATATTATTGTTGTCCTTAAATACATTTAGATAGGTTTTGAGTGATGGATGAATAGGTGGTGTATACTAATTTTGCTAGGTGAAGTGATTAGATTTAGGTAAATACCTCCTAGGTGTAGTGGGGTAGGATTAGGGAAAATGAAATACACGTTAGTTATTTAATTCAAACCACATGATAGAAGGAACAAATGATGTCAATTATTAAATTCAAACAAGCATACTATCTCAAATGTCTGATAAGAAAAGATATCAATTTTCAATGGCAATTAAAGAATTGATGTCTTGTATCAATTAACCACATCAATTATTTAATAGAAATCAACATCATAATTCATTTTCCATGATGGTTATAAAATTGACGTCTTATGTGAAAGGATTTAACATTTTACAAGCATTTAGCACATCGATTTTCTTATACGAAAATGGACATTGTTAATTTTTTCTACATTAGTTCAAAACCCAACATTGAATCCTCTAATATACACTATTGCTCATATATATGTCAGTTCATAAATGACATCTAAATTGTTAAATAACTAACATCATTTCGTATTTAGTAGTGATGGTGATTACTATATGCTTTATACTCACGATTGTAACTTTCTTTTTAAATTTTTATTATGCAACATATCATGCCTACTATACCTTAATATTTGAATATAAATAAATCATAATCAATTATATTGTGACCCATGAAGTTTATAAGCAAATATTGCATCTAAAATTTTTAATTAATCAATTTTAAGGACATAAACATAAACATTTAAAAATCTTTTAAAGTTTGGGTTTGATTTTTCAATCAAATCCTTACAAGAATAATTATTTTTTATAAGGATAAATATTTTTTCTATTAAATGTGACTTAGGTTATTTAAAATCATGATCCTCTTTTATCATATATAATTTCTTATAAAAGATTAATTTATTGACTATAATTATGATATGTTGCCTTTGTGCATTTATTGGAAAAAGTCAACCCCTTTAAATCAAATTATTGAAAATAGATAACAAATCGTAAGAGTTTTAATTTATTCAATTTCTATTTATTTGCTTTGTTGTGTCAAAATTTTTCATTTGTTATAAATTTAAATTGCAAAAAACTTATACTTAATAACAAAAATCAATTAATTTTATGTACTTTTATAAGTAGAAAGTAATATATATACATGAAAAATTTGTAATTAACAAATCCAAATGTACAATTATAAAATCAATGCAATAAATTAAATTTAAACATTTTTATAATATTTCTTACAATATGAGAGTTTTTTAAAATTTATTTATATATATAAATAAATTTTTCATTTAGATGAAAGTTAATTTGTAATTCATGCATTTGTGGGAAATATTTAAAATACTACTATATACTGAAAATTTAATTTTTATTTTTATTTATATTTTGATAAATAAACTATTCATCTCTTAAATTTTAAGAAATATTCAATCATAAATAAAAATATCTTATTTATGAAAAATAAAAATAAAAATGACAACGATAATTACAAACCTATCTTTCAATATTATATTGATACTCTGTATATATATAGTATTCCTTATTACTTTATCTTAGATTCTCTAATACTTTTTTATACCTTTGTTTTTACATTCTCCTATTCACAGTGACTTAAAAGTCAGCATGTCTTTTTTTCTATTTTGCTTATCTTCATCTCCCAACACCGGATTTTATCAAGAAATAATATTAAGATTCTAGTATAGGACTAGAAATATTTGCCGGCGTTAGATATGCTGACCAACTACCGTAGGTTAACGGGTCAAGAGGGTGATGCTTCTGTTCGTACATCAAAATTTGTATTATATTCTTACGAACTAAATTCAATTTTGTGAAAAAAAAAATACTGATATTATTGCTATTTTTTATTACGAGTTATAACTTTTAGACATAAACAAAAAAAATTCTAGATTTTTAAATATAATATTGAATGACGGAGTTAAACTTGTGTTTTTGTTACTCAGAAAAAAAAAAAAGAATTTCACACTTGTAATTTTTACGAGTAAAGTTATTAAATTTTATATGAAAATTCATGTAATTTTCGAGTGAGTATAAAAGCATAGTCCAAAAAACTTATTGCCCCACATTTCTTCAAGTAATTTTTTACGGTAAATATGACTATATCTATATTATTTATTTGAAGATTGAGGCAAATCACTCCGCCTTTAAATTCTGAATATTAATCCTACGCCTAAATCATAAAATCTAACCCCAAAAGATCTAAACGCTAATTCTATCCACAATACTCTTCAGCCTGTAAAGAGGGAAATGATTCAATAAGAGAGATAAAGGTGTGCGTACCCAACATTGAGTGGTTTTGAAAGTAAAAGATAGGCACCTCAAAAAAAAGGGTTTGCAGAACAGGATCAAAGTAATTTGATTAATATTTAAGAAGTAATTTTTTTATTTTATTTTATTTTATTTTTTAATTTTTAAACAGTATTATTAAAATAATTAATATATATTACAAAATTATAATATAAAAATAAAAGCATCCATAAATTTAATTATTTCAAATTTTTTAAATTATATTTCTAATCTTTGTTTTCATCATAATTTTTATAAATTGATAATTTCTTAATTTTTAATTCACTATAAAAAAAATTAAAATAGATTTATATAGAAAAAATTAAAATGTCTTATACAAATATCTTAAATTATTTTAATATAATTAAAATGAAATATGATTTAAATGAAGAAAAATATTAGTTAAATAATTGATATAGTAAATAATTAATTTTATCAAAATTACATAAAATAGATAAGAAATACATAATTTTTTTATTTTTATAATTGAATATTAAAATAATAAATAATATAATAAAAAGGAAATATACAATAAATATAATCATATTTAAAATTAAATTTCTATTATTATAATAATATTCATGACTATATCTACAATTTATATTTATGATATAATATTTAATTTATAATTTATATAATTTTATTTAATACTCATTCTATTCATTATAATATATATAATTTAATTATATTATATGTAATTAATAATTATATTTGAATGAGTTTATTTATATTTTATAATTAATAAATTATATTTTTATGAACAAACAGGGCTAAAGCTCAAAAAAAAAAAAAATACCAAAAGCAAACACCAAGCACTTACAACTCATTGGTTATTATATTTTGTAATAAATTGTATTTATATAATGTTCAAATGATGAAGATAAAAGGTTAATATAATCATTAGATAAATTAAATGAGTATAATTTTATAATTTGATTTATAAAAGATATGGAAAATTTTTCTTACCAATGGAACGTGCATGAGCAATTTCTCTTTATTTGTAGAAAATAAGACTTCCCTTCCTAAAATTTTTACTTTCTTTATTTTGACAGTTAACGATTGTTGATGTCAATCCTGATTCTTTAGCTATTTTTCTATTAATGGTGTTTGGTGTTCTTACTTCTATGGTGGGAAATTAGTCATATATTTAGTTTTTATCTTCAAGCAAGTATTGACAAAAATGTAAAAGTCAAGATTATATTTTTTAGCCTATTAAACTGATTAGTTTTGTGCAGAAGCATTTTCATTGCATTTATAAGAAATGAAAGCCTTGTCCTTCCCTATTATTTTGTTCTCTAAGACTTCTTGTTCCTTTTTTTTTATAATCTATCAATGGTATTAGAGTTGTAGCTATGAACGGCTCGGTCCAAATTTCAGTTCTTATCTTGGATGGGAAAAATTACAATCAGTGGAATGTCCAATTGAGGGCGCTTTTTGACCACCATGAGTTGCTAGGCGTCATGGAAAATGGTGTTGTTGATCTTGCAAAAAATGCCAATGATGCACAGAAGAATGCCTACTGTGAGAACAAGAAGGATAAAAAGACCTTATACTTCATTCATTAAGGAGTTAATAACGAGGTCTTTGAGAAGATTGTTAGAGCAACCACATCAAAGCAAGGCTGGGATATGTTGATAACATTGTACAAAGGTGCGGAAAATGTTAAAAAGGTGAGACTCTAGATCTTAAGACATCAATATTAAATCATACAGATAGAGGCTTCTGAATCTATTGCTGCTTACTTCAATGAGTTCTTGCTTCGACAAATCAAATGAAAATATATGGAGAGAAGTATAAAGGGCAAGCCAAAGTGGAGAAGATCTTATGATCACTCACATCTAGGTTTGAGCATATTATGGTGGCGATCAAAGAAGCCCATAATCTGTCTAAGATGATAATTGATGAATTATCTGGTACCTTACAAGCCCATGAGCAATGCATGAACAAGAAACTAGTTGGGAAGTCAATAGAACAAGCCTTCCAAGCCCAAGTATCTATTAAAGGTCAACAAAATGGTGAGATAAACAAGAACCATGGTAGCTCTCATGGACAAGGACGAGGACGAGGCAGTCACTTCTCCAACAATAGAAACCATGGTGGCCACAACAATAACTACGGGACTGGAGGCAACTAGAATAATGATCAAGAGAAATCAGACTCAAACCACCAGCAACAGGCAAGAGGCAGAAGACGTGAACATGGTAGAGGAAGGTATGACAAATCCAGTATTGAGTGTTATTCATGTCACAAATATGGCGATTATTCAAGTGAATGCAGAAACAAAGAAAATTTTCAAAGGGCTCACCCTGTACAAGAAGATGATGATGTTGATGGCGACTATACTCTTTTGATGGTCAATAAAACCAAAGAAAGCCCAAACTACCAGATATGGTTCTTGACACTGGGTGTACCAACAATATGTGAGGCAAAAAGGAGCTGTTTGTAAATGTTGATGATTCTTTTCATACCAAAGTCAAATTTGCATGTGATTATATTATACCAGTGATCGAAAAAATAAATTCATATCAACTCGAAGAAAGAAGATCACAAATATATTTTTGATCTCTTCTAAAAATGAACACTAATTTGCTAAGTGTGGGTCAGTTGCTAGAAAAAGGGCATGTCATGAGAGTCTATGTGACCGTAAACTCCCCATTTTTGATAAAAAAGGTAAACTCATTCTTAAGGCTCCTATGAAAAAGATCATATGTTTTAAGTTAACATTTCAGGGAGTGTTTATAATTATCTCAATGCAATTATAAAAGATGAATCTTGGTTATGGCATTTGCAGTTTGGACATCTGAATTTTTATAACTTAAAAAATGCTCATTCAAGGTAATATGGTAAGAGGCATGCCCAGTATACATCATCATAAACAATTATGTGAAGCTTACACTCTTAGATAGCATCATAGAATGCTTTCTGCAACGAAATAGCAGCAACGTGCCTCCTAACCACTTGGGCTTGTCCATTTTGATGTATGTGGCCCAGTGAGTATCATGCCCAATGGTAATAATAGGTACTTCCTAGCCTTTATTGATAATTTCACTCGAAAAATTTGGATCTATTTTTTACAAAGGAAGTCTGAAGTTTTTTATTGCTTTAGAAAGTTTAAGATACATCTTGAAAAGCAAAATGGCTACCCTATTAAAGTTTTGCCTACTGGCGGTGGAGGTGAATATACTTCCAATAAATTCAACAGAGGACAAAGCATAAGGTCACCTTTCCTTACACTCCACAGCACAATGAAGTTGCCAAAAGAAAAAATTGAATAATTATGGACATGACAAAATGTATATTCAAAGGAATGCCAAATTCTTTTTGAGGTTAAGCTATCTATGCTTTGTTTATCTTTTGAATAAATCTCCAACAAAAGGTGTTCAAAATCTCACCCTTACAAAAGACTAGAGTGTTATTAAGCCAAGTGTAACACATTTAAAGATGTCTAGTGCTATTGCTTACACTCATGTTCCAATAGAGACAAGGATAAAACTAGGTGATCAAGCAAAGAAAAGTTTCTTTGTAGGTTACAAGTGTGCTAAGTACAAGCTATTCAACCCTATGGAAAAGAAAGTGATTGTTATCCAAGATGTAACTTTTCTTGAAGAAGAAGTTTGGGTCACAATGCCCATAAAGAATCCTAAAAGCATATTATTTCTATTTTTCCAAAAGAAAGAAAACTTCCTAGCATGAATAAATAAGCCTTATTAAGCTCTATTCAAGACATGTCTTTGTCACAAGTTCCAGTATAATCTAAAAGGCCTATAAGATAACATTGATAACTAATAAACAATAAGCATATGAGATCACAAGGTCAACAATGACGATGAAGTTGATGATGATGGAAATTTGGTATATTTTGCTTTCTTTGTAAATATTAAACCTATGACATTTATGGAAGCAATCTAAGATTCTAAATGTGTGGTTGCTATAGATTAAGAGATCAAGGTCATTAAAAGAAACAATACATGGGTACTTATTAATCTCCCACAATGTTATAAATAATTGATGTAAACTGGGTTTTTAAAGCAAAGATGACATCAAATGGCAAGATAGAGAGACACAAAGCAAGATTAATGGCTAAGTAAAGACTCAGCTATGATTATCAAGAAGTTTTTTCTCCTATTGTTCAAATGGAAACTATTAGGCTAATAATTGCCTTGGCTACACAAAATCATTAAGATCTATCAACTGGGTGTAAAGTTAGCTTTTCTAAATGGTCTACTTGAAGAAAAGGTGTTTGTCAAATAAACCTCTTGGGTTCATAAAACAAGGAAGTAAGGATAAGGTGTACAAATTAAGGAAAGCTTTGTATAGCCTAAAACAACATCTAATAGCTTGAAATAAGCATATTGATTCTTTCTTCCTTAATCATGGCTTCAATAAATGTCCTTCCAAGCATGCTTTATATGTGAGGATCAATAATTCTAGTGATATATTATTAGCAAGCCTATATGTTTATAACTTAATATTTATGGGCAATGGTTCTAAAATGATTGCAATTTTTAAGAAGTCTATAATGTGGGAGTTTGAGGTGACAAACCATGGCCTAATGTCATATTTCCTTATCATAGAAGTGGCTTAAAGAGATTATGGAATTTTTATCTCTTAAAAGAGGTATATCACTAAACTTTTGAAAAAGTACCACATATAAGAATGCAATCTTGTGAGAACTCCTATGGAGTTTTGGCATAAAATTGTTAAAGAATGGAAAAAAACCACTTGTTGATTCAACATATTTTAAGCAAATTGCAGGAAGTTTAAGATATATGACTTTCACAAGGCTAGATATT
This sequence comes from Sindora glabra, assembly GCA_020226215.1. Classification (NCBI taxonomy): domain Eukaryota; kingdom Viridiplantae; phylum Streptophyta; class Magnoliopsida; order Fabales; family Fabaceae; genus Sindora; species Sindora glabra. The sequence continues at coordinate 39,956,913 of CM035228.1, read as the reverse complement.
TTTTATAACATTAGCTTGATTGGCAAATTCAAGGATTCTCCTTGTCATTCTCATTTGCAAGTGGCTAAAATAATTTTACAATACCTATAGGGCACTTATTTTCCTGATTTATTTTATTTCTTATCTAATAATTGTGCTTCTATAAGGTACTTTAACATTGATTGAGGATGAAATTTAAATGATTGTAAAAGCACAATAAGTTATTGTTTTAGTTTTGGTAATGCAACTTCCATTATTGCACTTTCAATATATGAAGCAGAATATGTAATTGCAGCATTTAGTGCTTATCAAGCAATCTAGTTATGCAATTTAATGAGCCAAGTTCATAATCTAATTGAAAGGCATATGAAGATTTTTGTTGATAATGTTTTTGGAGTCAACTTAATAAAGAATTCAATTACATATGGAAGAAATAAGCATATCAACATACACTTCTATTTCCTAAGGGACCTAGTTGAAAAGAAGAAGATTGAATTGAAGTATTATGAGTCTAAAAATTAAGAAGTGAACTTTCTAACAAAACCATTGAAGTATAAAGCTTATGTCAAGTTGAGGCGCATGCCTTATATGATTGTGCTACAAAAGTAAGATTAAAAAAGGAAATGTTGATGTTAATCTTAATTGTTAGCTATCTTTCTACCAATAGGGTTTAGCATTCGTATTATTATGGTGAAAAGTTAATCTTGCATTCAATTTTTATCTTTAAGTAAGTAATGGCAAAAAAGTATAAGTTTTAGAAATGTTTTTTAACTTATAATCGGGCACTTGCTAACTAGTTTCGTGTAGTAACATTTTCTTTACATTTAGAAGAAATAAAAGCCTTATTCATCCCCTATCATTTTATTCTCCATTATTTCATGTTCTTTATTTATTTTGTTATCTATCAGTGGTTAACCAAACAATTTTAGAATCTTTTACTTTTTAAAAAGTTACGCTTCTCATATTATTTTCGCAAACTAAACAACTTCTAATTTGAGTTAAGGTAGGACATGGGTTTATACAAGCAATTAGGTAATTAAAGGAATTTAGTGCTAAATGCACCTTTGATTATAAGGATGGTTAGGTGGTTAAGGTGTTGTAGTGGTAGTTAGATAATTTACAACTAATTAAAGCCATTCATAACTAGCTAATGTACTAAATGTTATGTCATGTTTGAATATCCAAGGGTCACACGAGCAACTTAACATTAAATAAAGGTGAGACTTTGTGTTAAGTTGGTCAATAAGGTAAGATTGCAATGTGTGGGTAAAATTTACAAAGTTGTAGTAATTGTCAGATTCTTCCTATTATTTTTTATTAAAAAAATAAATTATATTTTTAATTTTAAAAATTATTCAATCATAATATTAAAATTATTGATTTATCAAAATATAATAGTAAATAATATTGAATCTCAATATAACAAAATGAAAAAAAATCCCAAAATGCAATAGGTTTGTACCAAGTGAGATCAATTTTATGGATTAAGATTGCAAGGTTGTAGATTAATAGGTTAAATTACAAATTCATGTATGGAAAAAGGTGTCCCTTAGCTTCCTATAATGGCACCAATCTCTATCAAAGTTTATGCACACATTAGCTAACAAAAGTGTCATTACCAAAACTTAGAACTACATTTTGTATAATCTACAATGCATTAATGATACAATAATGTATTGGTCTATTAAATTTATAATATTTCACAAGACATTATATAATAATATATTAATAATTAAATTTAATAATATATTATGCATTACTATATGAATAATGCACCATAAAACTACCTCACATGAATTTTCTCTTGTAAATTCTTCTGGTTGTTTGTTCAAGTGGCATAAGCAAATTGCATAACGAGTTCAATTTGCTATTACTACCTAAATATCAAACCACAAACCATAAATCTTAGCCCTCACCCTAAAGCTTAAATCTAACTCTTTCTAACCCTAAATAATAGCATGACTTCTAGAGTGATAATTTTTTATATGATATTATAATCTAGGTTAAATTGTTCTCTGGTTACCCATAGTTTCAATTTCTTTTCTATTTAGGTACTCTTAGTTTAACAATTTGGAATTAGGTAGTTGTAGTTTTTAATTATTTCTAATTCGAATCTTGCCATCAAAGTTTGTTGAGGTGACTAACTTTTTTCTTTTAACGTGGCAATTATTTATGAATGTATTTATTAACAAATACCAACTATGAAAGTATAATAAAAAAACTAGTATATTAATGGTATCCAAACTTGGCTTCCACCCCTTTTCCAATAATTGCTTGCTTAAATAATCTGATCTTCCTTCTATTATGTTTGGCAAATTTCTAGAAAATGCAGAGTTCTCTTGTTTCCTTTCCACAACATTATCATTGTACAACAACAATCATTCTCTTGTTTCCTCTCCACAATATATGAATAGATGTCAAATTTTGAACTTAGCAATCAAGCAATGAAATTGATATGTAAAAAGAAAAAAAAAGTAACAACCAATAAAGTTTACATAGTATTTGTAAATGAAAAATAGATTTCTATTAATTCCAAACAAAATACAAATGTCAACATCCATTGCAAGATTAAATCTTCATAGGCAAAGTTTTTTTATTTTCTATTGTCCTATGTCTATTTGTCTTATTTCTCTTTCATAAGCATATAACATGCTCTATATAATCATTTTTGCATATATTTCACTCAAAACCAAATTAAATTAACCTAAAATTTAATGCTTATACCATGCTAACAATAATAAGAACTAAAAAGCTAGTAGTAAAATCTTCAAGATCTTCATGTAGCTTCTAGAGATTTAATCAACAAACCTAGTAACCTAATAAGTCAAAGAAGCCCCACCACTCACTTCATGCGATACTATGATTTTTCCCACCTTCATCCTTGCCTTTTACTATTACAACATTATTTGTTGCTTCTAGATCCCAAAAAAAATTCTAGTTTTCTTTCCTTAAGATGAAAATAAGCATGGAGAATTGGATCTAAGAGAACTTTAAAGGCAACTCTGACCTATTCTCAACGAATAGCATGATGAGGATTGACAACTTTTAAGAGAGTTTGATAAAGAGAAAAACAAATTTGACTGAGTGTTGATGGATTCAAATTAATCCAAAGACTTATGGCATCCCTCTTGTTCATCACTATGTTACAAAGATTAAGTACAATGAAGATGTTAAGACTAACTTCAAAGTGAGATTTTCTTCTTTAAGTTAACTCAAGACAAAACTTAGATATTAAAGGAATGTACGCACTTTGCAGATGAGGATTTCAATTATTTATTTTTTTAAGTGGCATTTGTTGATAAATACATTTATAGATAAGTACCATGTCCAAAAAAAAAATTTAGCCACCTCAACAAAGTTTAAGCATGCTTTGATAACATGATCCCAATTAGAAACAATTGAAATCATATGTACCCAATTCAAAATTATTAAACTACAAATACCTAAATAGAAAAAAATTGAAACTATAGGTACCTAGAACACAATTTAACTTGTAATTTAATATGAACATGATGCATTTTATATTTATTTGGATTGAATTTATATAGGTTTAAATTGTAAATGAGTCAATTTATATAACACAAATAATAAAAAAAAATATTAGGATTGACTTAAAATTAAATAAATTGACACACTAACTCATTTAAGAATTAATATTAAAATTTTAAGAATATTATTTGAGATATAATTAATAAATAATTTATTAATAATTATATATAATGAGAAGATGAACTTTATGTTATAATAAAATAACAAGAAAACTTAGATAAAATATTTAATTAATGATTAAAAATACTTTCAGTGATAAATAATAAGTAATTAAATTTAATAAATAGATTTATAATGCAAATTTTATCAATTAAAATTATTTAAAAATTAGACGAATTGATAATTTAAAGATATCTAATAAATACATTAATCCGATACAACATAATTATTATTTAAATTAGATTCAAATTGTTACTACCACATTATATGACATAAATTCAAAGAAAAATTCTTATATGTATTGATGAAAGTGGTATAAATTAAGTCTTGAAAGTTTATTGTGATGTATTAACCATTAATTTTTCATATGGAGCCCACCTTATGAATCTGGCAATTTCATTTGATAGCTCCTATAGTTCGGAGCCACTTCTTCAACTCATTTTGTCGGGAAGAATAGGAGTACTCAAATTCAAAATATGATCATAAATTGTCACCCCTACTTACGTAACTACTATTTATTAACAAGGGACTTTGTAATAAATAAATAATTAAATGTACATTCAATTTCTAAAATAAGCCACATGAAGTGACCCTTAAGCTTTCATCGAGGGCACAAATTGGATCATACGAGAACAATAAGCTGAGATAATTAAAAAAAAATGTAGTTCATAATTTTTTTAATGATAAAAGTGATAATTTATCATATATATATATATATATATATATATATATATATATATATATATATATATATATATATATATATAATTTTAAATTTAAATTCTAAATATAATGGAAAGTAAAATCTAAATATTAAAAAAATAAAAAAAGCCATCTCATACTTACACTATTAGCAATTATACTGCTTAACATTCCAAAGAAATTAATATGACAAAAAATTATTTTGTTCTTGGAGCAAGAGAAATTTCATTTTCAAAACACTATATATAAACTCAAGTATGTATATTCACAAATTATATAAGCCCAATACATTTATACAAAAACTTCACCAACATGCTAAGGTCACCAGATGCTAACTTGAACGAGGTCAGCAGTCAACGCTTACCTCGCCCAGGTCAGCCGCAAGATCGGTATTGTGAGAGAGAAGTTCATTCACATAAAAAATAAATTTTTGTACAAATTTCTAAGAAATAAAATTTTTATAAATTTTATGAAAATTATTCAAAATTAATATTAAAATATTAATATTTTTCAAGACTTAGCTTTTTATTTTTTATTTGATTTAACTATAAGCTTTATTCTTCAAAATTATAATATAAAACGTAAAAATATAATAAATTTTAATTATTTATAATTATAATTTTTTAAAAAATATATATCTAATCTATTTTTTCATCATAATTAAATTATCATTTTTTATTTTTAAATTTACTATAAAAAGGTAAAACTGATTTATATATAAAATTAAAATATATTTTATATATAAATATATATAAGTTAAACTATCTTAATATAATTTAAATGAAGTATATATAGTAGTTAATTAATACAATAAATAATTGATTCCATTAAATTTATTGTATAAGAAATAACAAAGATAATAAATATAAAATAATATAATAATTATATATATGATACGTATAATTATATTTAAAATTAAATATCTATTATAGTTATATATATTTTAAAATTAATAAATTATAGTTATTCTAGTTTTTAAATTTTGAAGATAAAAGGTTAGGATAATTATTTCTTAAATTAAATAGGAGTAATTTTATATATATTTTTTATAAATGATATGGAAAGTTCTTCTGGGTCAAAATAAGTAACTTTCTATAATTTATGAAAAGTGAGAAAGTCCTACTACTTTCTCAATTTTGATAATTAATGGCAAACTAAATAACTCGTTAAATTCTTACTTCTTAAAATGTCATATTTCGAATGCTATCTCTACAATCAAGTGAATAAGAAAAAAATTTATTTGAGAAGGAAAGAGATAGAAAAAAGAAGTGGTACTCACAGTTATCAAGAGATACGAACAGTACCCCTAATTTCCTTCTCTCTCTTCCTAAAATAAAAATTTTTTCTTATGCCAAGAATGAGGAAAAATTTTCCAGACTAGAGGGGACAACACAGATACCCCTCCCCTAACTTTCTAAACATCCTTTTCTTCTTTCCGATGTCGGAATTGGATGTTCCAATTGCTAACTGTTGTGTTATTTGATTTGAGTCAACTCAAAAAACAATTTTAGCAATCAAATTGTTTCGAACCAGTATGAATCGGAAAGAAAAGGGAAAAATTAGAGAACTAGTCCAATTTTTAAAATCCATTCAATTATATTTTTTCTTCTCATTTTGACTTTTAGGCCTCTGTTTTTAGGTTGTACTAGCTTAATAAACCTATATGTAATTAAAAATAACAATAAAAGAATAAATTTGACAAATAACTAATTAAAAACTTACTAATTTATATTATTTTTAATTTTTATATAAATTAACTATTGTTTAATAAATTTATATAAATTTTTAATTGAACCAATTAAACCATAACCCAATGACTCTTTTTTATTATCCAATCCAATTTTTAAAATATTATCTTTTTTTTATTCCTATCCCCTCATTGGGATATCATATTATCCGTGGATGAATTTACACGCTGCTGTGCAACTTGTGCTCATCTATAACCATGAAGCAACCATATAATTAAGCTCGTAATTTTGGTAGTTTCTTTAAAGATATATTAATTTATGGATAAATTTTATTAATATGAGTTTTAATATGATTATACCTAGCACTCTATTTTTGAGAATCGTATGCTTTCATTATGATAAAATACAAACACATTAAATTTTAGGTGGCTTCTATAATATCCCCAAGAATTTGGAACTCGATGTAATATGATAAAATTCAGATCATTTGATAAGATTATTAAATCTTTTTTATTATCTCATCTAATAACCTGAATTTTGGCACATCACATTGAGTTTGAAACCCTTTGAATCACTTTAGAATTCCCATAAGTTTTAAATTGCAATACATTCTATAATATCATCCATCGAGAGGACCGTGTCCTTGCATATTTATATATAAATGTGATCTTTCACTAAAAAAATAAAAATAATTTTTTATGTATAATTGTGTTATAATATTTCTACATAAAAATATAAAAAAATAATTTTCCACCCATAAGAAATAATATTAGAAAAGGAAATGTAGTTAAAAAATATACTGTTACATTTCATTACAATAAAAGTGTATAATTTTTTACCAAAAGAGTGTATAATTTAAAATGAAATGAGTAAATATTGAATATAATTATATCAATACTCAAATAAATTTAACGTAATACTTTACGTACAATTTATGAATACACATGTAAAATAACTAAGACTATTAATGTACACTTTGCACAAGGACTGTGCAAACAGGCCAAGCAGGAACAATGATGCACGGCAGGAGCACAGATAACGTATTCCATCGGCAATCAATTAAAACTACAGAAAAGTTTTGATACACCACGAATATAATAATACATTGATCTATTACTATATCAAAGACTAATATATCATAGTACCGCAAGAAATTATTAATTTAATGTGTAATCAAATTTAGAAATATACTAATACATTACTTTATTATAAATTCCTCCTTAAGCTATTGAAAAGAGAGTAATGGAACCTGCGGGTGCTCATTGGAATAAAATACATTATTTAGCTCTTTCAATCTTTGCAACCCCAGTATAATGATACATGCACGGGGACCAAGCATGTCTTCAATTGCAGCAAATAAATGACTACGTTAAAAACCACCGAAATTTGACACTTACAAAGCTAAGCAAAAGCATAGCTCTTTATTCACAGACTTGTATCATACTCAAGGGCTTACATCTTACTTTCATACTACTGAAAAAATAAATAAATAAATTCCTTTCTGAAAAGAAAAATGTCAAAGAAGTCTGTCAGCGAATAAAGAATTACATAGAAACTTGCATTTGGCCCTTTTGAATCATGTTATACACACGCTTCCTACTCCACCAACCAGCTCGCAATCAGAAAGGCAAGCTGGGCCTCACAAAATATAGGATCCACCTATACCTCTAACTGTAAGACCATTGGAGGCTCAGGGATTGTGCATCTAAAACTTTTTCTTACTTCCTACTATTCATAGTTGTACCTGCATAGAACAAATCGAATGAAGCAAGTTTGCAGAATTTCTGTCCTGGCTGGCCAGAGTGTCTTTGGGAGTGCGTAGAATCACATGAAGGAACGCATTCGAGGCCTTGTTATAGACTGAGCTCCATCAACATATATGGTTGTTCCAGTCATGTAGCGCGCACCATCACTAATTAGATAGATTACAGTAGAAATAACGTCTTTCTCGACATCAAGCCATCTCCCAAACGGTACTGCATCTTTTACCAACTTTTCAGCCCTTTCCCTTCCCACCGACAATGGGAATTCATCATTCAGGTGCAAGCCACGTGCGATCGCATTGACTCTGATTTGGTATTTTCGTATGTCCATGGCCGATGCCTAATAAAAACAATAGAAGTGAACCGAAAATGATTAGACAGAGCATCACAGGCGAAAAGAGTAATAAGCTGTCTAATGTCTCTAAATGAAAGATGCAACAAATTGCGTTCTTGAATAGTAACTTCTTTTTTAAAAAAAGTTAATTAAGATACAAAAACAAATGATAGAGCAACTTCACATATATTTTAATCACTTGGAAATGGGGCAACACTAAATCTAAATATATGGCAGAAAACACTTGGAAGTTGGAACAAAGAAAATCTTGAAGTTCAGCAGATAGGAGCATCTTAAAGTGGAAGGGCCTTAGACGAGGGAAAGACCAGAAGTTTTGATCCAATAGGGCTCATTTTGTCATTCAAGCTATAAAATCAATTAAAAACTAGACTCTTTCCCAGTCACCACAGCACCCCTATATCAACACAACTAGTTCAACCACAGAAATCACCTTGAAGTTGATAGACAACCTCAACTTTGAAGTTTTTTTTTTTTTTTTTTTACTTCCTTGGTTTTGGCAAACAAATCAAATTAACTCAATAAAACAGGCAGCATGTGAATTCATCTATCACTATAAAATGTGTGAAGTCAAAGGTGATTCTTCCTTGCCACATCTCAATAATACAGAAAAACATACCTGCAATACTAATTTATTCAGATTACGTCTTAGCTTTTAACCATACATACTTCTATTATAATTTCATCAAATCACCATATCAGCTTCTTCCATCCATTTATCTAAAAGGTAGTCTAGACTAAAAAGGTAATCACAAGATAAACAAGCAGATCAAAATAATTGAAAAATAGGAGAGGTGGGAGACCAAAAACAAAAAAAAGATTGTAGAGTTATATGCATCATGAGGCTGGCATAGTGTTCTTGAATCAAATTTCTCGGATTTCCTCCTTTCGCATAACTCAAACATTCTATTTATTTTCTACCATGCAACAAGAGCCTCTGATTAAACTTTCTTCTGTGTAATCTACGAGACTATGTGGGGCTTGGTTCCTAACAGTTTAGCCACTTGAACTTCTCATCCTAACTTTCCTTGTTTATCCAGCTCAACAACATGCAAATTTAATTCAAATCAGATGCATGCCCAAGACAAGCAATATATTATTGATTACATGATGACAGAATCACCCGACACAATGATTGGAGCTACAAACTCTGGTTTCACAAAAATCATTCTCTGAAGATTAAAAAGGATTGGACCTTTGATGGAAGTTTGTATCAACTACGAACCCCACAATTTAAAGCTAAACCAAGAGCTCCACTAAATCTCATTTGTGCCAAACCACAAAGACAAAGCTGTATACAGCATTGCTCATCATGAAAATTGTTAGTGTTTTTTCAGAGTTTGGTTGCATGCTAGAAGTAAACTGTATCATGTCAGTTAATAGATAATTGCCACCTAATGAAGTTAAAATAATTATGTTCTTTGTAGGACAAAAATCTTCTAGTAAATATATTCTTACCTACCCTAACTAACTGCTGCACTCCTGCCAAGACTGAAGCATATGCAGCAGCTCCTGGGTAAAGACCTCTTTCAGCACCAAGTATTGTTGTTAAGAAGACTATCGAGCCTCCTGTCTTTAAATCCCGCATCCTTTGACCTACAGCTTTCAACAAAAACGATGGAGCCATAAAATTTATTCTCACTATCTTTTTGAACTCGTCTTCAGATAATTGTAGGGGCTCTTGCATCTTTCCTGTTTCAAGTGATCAGATGTCTAACTCAGTTCTATCACAAAAGTTTCACACACACAGTCTGAACTTTAAAAAAAATGACCCATATTCAAGTTCTTCAAATTCATTTTCATCATTCAGGAACAGAAGACACTTTGCATTTTGCCCAGTTGTTATAATTTTCCAATGGCAAGTTCTATGCATCTTCACCTTCCAAACACCATGTATGCTAACTGTGCCACTTCTTAGATATTAAATATAGTGTTTCTGAGTTTACAAAGCCAAAAATTTATTTTATGTCCTAAATTCACTGCACTAACATTTATTTCCTGTTGTAGACATTAAATTATCTGCTTCCTTGGACTATAAACAGAGTACAATGGTTATTGAACTGAAAAACTACATTTTCACATCTAAGTTGCTGCACATAGATCCAATTAGGTAGAACTGACATAAAGAACAGGATTATATATCAGTATTCTCCAGTTCAACTTGGTCAAAACTATCTGTTTACGCTTTAGAGGTTATATTGCAACATTGTCACCTCAAGATTTAAATATTTTCTTTGTATAACAAAGGTAGTTGATTCAGCTGTAACAAATTTGCATGGTTATAATATCACTCATGTATTCAGTTTGGCCATCATTCTACATTTTTAACACAAAATCAGAGAACTGCTGTCTGTTAACATACAGATAACCACTATACTAGAAAGACATCCCCACTGGAACAACTCTTGGGCCATATAATTCCAATTTATCCCTATACTAGTAGTATAGAGTCTAGTGTTGAGGTGCAAAGAGTCCAAAGAAATAAGCTGACGGGGAAAAAAGAAAAAAATGCTGAAGCTAATAAAAAATTTGACCCAATTTATCATTTGCCAAACAGCCACAAACAAAGGAATCAATTCATGATGATCCAATAGCCTTTCAGATAATATACTAACATTTCTCAACTTCAGAAACTTGATACAGTGTGCACTCAGGTGTACAAAACTACATAGAAATTATAGGGTATTGAGCACACCATAACCTTATCCTTATAATCCTGGATTACTGAGCTAGGTGCTCCTGTTTGATACACTGTATATGATTAAAGGTATTGGTTATAATCTCGGACCTCCCACCAAATGGAGGAATCTCAGGTTACAAGGAGAATAATAGGATTGATGAAATCTCACATCACTGGAAAAATTAAATTCTACCAAAAGCTCCTTTCTATCTAAGGGTTTGGGTGAAAGTCAATAAAATGTGTAGTTTAATGAAGAGAAAGTGCAGCCAAATTTCATACACCACACCCAAAGAAGCACGTTTCAACGCTTTACCAACGACTTTGAATATAAAAATGGAGAAATATGGCTGTGAAATGCGGTTGCAAATATGCATTTTGACTGGCAAAATTACCGACAAATGCAAAAATATGTGACCGTTGCTAGCAAAACCGTAGAAAATTACGGTTGCAGAATTGCTGCCAATCTTGCAACTGCGGAGCCTAATCTACAACCATGATTGACTTTGCAGGACTTTTTCTTTTATTCTCAATCCTCGACAGTAAACTCACAAAAACCAGTCAAAAGTTATACTTAAATTCCAAGCTTTTTCCAGGCTCAAAGGAAGAAACTTCCCTCACCTTCATAAGAATAACAATTTACAAAAGCGTCCAACTTTTCCAAGATCTTGCACGCCTTGTCCACTGCTTCATCGAAGACCGCCTCCCTTTCATCTTCCATATTCAGTCCGACCACCTCTACCGGTGCAACTCCGTTCAGGGAGACCATTATTTTGTCTCCAATAATCCGCAAAGCAGTTCTCGTCACCCATCAAAACCAACCTGCATACAAAAATCAACACTCGTAAAAGAAAACCAAATCAAGCACAGATGGCATTAAATGGAAAAACAATATGTAAAACCGATGTTCTGTCCATTAAACAACGCGAAGCGAGTAAGTGAAGACTAGGCATTAGATGAAAAATAAATTCCCAACATTTCCCCGGCAGCCAAACGCGATGATGAAAATCAAAGCTTGAAACTTCATAACTATATATACCTGCATCCTTGTTTGGCTAGATGGAAAGCAATACTCTGGGAAATCTAGTCGCCCTTGGCTGTTATCAACACTCTTTTCCCATCTCAGAATCACTATGGACTCAACTCACCGAAAGTGCCGGAAACTTATTTATAAGGGAAGCAGATGACGCGCAAACCATTAATTATTAATAAATTAATTTGATTTGAAAATCTTAAAAATAAAACAAAACGAGGCTAAAAATTCCATTTTTTTTATTATTGTTGGCTGTTGGCATCAAGGAGGGCAAGCGCAGGAACACTATCTAATGAAAATGCGTGGACTTAAATTTATGGGTCCCGTGGGTTTCTCGTGGGCGATGAAAACACGTCACTTGAACAGTGCATTTTACGTGAGTGGGTATGTTTGAATATGTTTTGTTTTTGTGTTTTTAAAAATAGTTTTCAAAAATTGTTTTAAAAATTTTTTTCTTATTTTTAAAAATTATTTTTAAATTGAAGAAAAATCAAGATTAGAGAGTAATTAATGTTGCAAATAAGATAATATTTTATTTAATTACAAAATTGATATTCAAAATAAAAAAATAAATTAAGAAAATAACTAAAAATTATTTTTATTTTCTTATTTTTAAGTTACATATTTAGAGAATAATTTTTAAAAAAAAATGCTAAAAACAAGTTGTCAAACATGTTCTTCTGTTTTTAAAAATAAAAAACTATTTTTAAAAATAGTATCCAATCAGACTCTAACTTCCGTTTACTTCCCTCCTTTTCATCTTTTCACATAAGAAAAAAAAATTCTTGACTTGTAAAAACAATGCTGAATAAGTGATCCATATTTTCTCCATTTTTCTATTATTTGTTTATTATTTTCAAGAAAAGCACAAAATTTATTTTAAAATTTATTATTTTTATTAAAAATTATAATTTAAAATAAAAAATTAGTAATTATCTTTGTCTAAAATTCAACTCATTCTTTTTTAAAAAAATTAAAGGATCTCCATTCATAAGCAAATATCTACTGATTTGATATGAGAAATGAACACACAAGAAAGTAGATAAATAATGATGGACTTTTTTAGGGGCTAAGAGAGATTTTGGTCCCTTTAAATTTTTAAAATCATGTAATATCGTGTAATTTTATAAAAAAAATTCAATTTTTTCATATAAGTTATTTGATTCCTAAAAATTTTTGTTCTCTTCAAGTTGTTATGATAAGATTTGCCATTATAAGTAGTATTACTTCTTGTAAAATTATGGGGAATGCTTTGAGCTTGTATCATATATTCCTTTCTAATAGACAATATGATTCACAATAACAATGATCTTCATTTTTTGTAAGAAGAGTTGTCATAACCCTTTTTAGGTCATGATCGGCATGAAACTAGTTTACCACTTTCCACAACCTTCTCACACTAAAGCATTACTCAAATAATAATATGTTGATAATCATACTATGAAGTATTATTAAATAACATAACTTGTTTAATCACAAAAGAGGAGTTGGATCTATTAAAGTTGGCCATTATTTGATTAGGACCAATTAGAAAGTTTGAATTTAACTAACCAAACCAATATGCTAGAAACAATTTTTAAATTGAAATTGGCCATTCTTAATGCTCTAACTGAATCTAACTAACCAAATTCAGTTTATATTGATTATAGATGAGTTCGTTTGAATTAAATCAAAATTAGGCAATAATGTTTAGTTTTAAATTCCTCCCTTTTAAAGATAATAATATGAAAAAAAATAGTATTTTATTTATTTCTTTCTCACTTTTCATATCAAAGTGCAATAGAAAGAAAAGGTAAAGGGTTAATTTTAAAAATCACAATAAATGGCTTACCTATAAATGTATCTTTGCTTAGGATGGGTTAAGAGACTTCCTTTTCTACTAACTTTCGAAATCTTCACCTTAATGTTGCCATCCATAGTAGTAGAACTCCAAAAATCAAAATTACCCTTAAATTCTTCATATGTTCTTTCTTATATTGCTTTACATGCTATATTAATAGGATCCAAAACATCATTCCACTACTTCTTGCTTAATTTGCCACACCCACACAAGGCCAATTCAATATTGTAGTCAGTGAACAACAAGTTGGATTGCCTTTGACAACAATAATCTCAAAGAATCCATTGGTGGACTGTGAAATCGAAGCAAACATAGGAAAGGGTTAGATTTTGATTAGTTAAGAATAGGCTTTTCCTGAAAGAGAATGGGATTTGCAGGAACTCAAAAAGGCAACTCAGACCTACTCTCGACAAATGGCTTGACAAGGATTGATAGTTCTTAGGGGAATTTGACAAAGAGTGGAATGAATTAGACTAGATGTTGATAGATTTGAATCGATCCAAAAATTTGTTGAGTCCATCTTGTTCATCACTCTATTGCAAAGCTTAAACATGATGAAGATGCTAAGACTAGATTTCCTTCTCTAAGTTAATTTAGGGAAAAACTTAAATATTAGAGGAATGCACATGATTTGCACATGAGGATTTCAATTATTATTTTCTTATGTGGCATTTGTTGATGAATAAATTCACAAATAATTGTCATGTCAAAAAAAAGGTTAGCTACCTCAACAGACTTTAATGATGCTTTGATGATGACATCCCAATTAAAAATAGCTAAAAACTATATGTACCTAATGCAAAATTATTAAACTATGAGTACGCAAATAGAAAAAAACTAAAACTAGAGGTACTTAGAGCACAATATAACATATATGAACATGATACATTTTTTATGTATTTGGATTGAATTTATTTGGGTTTAAATTGTAAATGGATTAATTTGTATAACACAAATAATAAAAAAGTTAGATTAGAATTGACTAAAAATTAAATGAATTGATATACTAATTCATGCAGGGATTAATATTAAAATTTTAAAAATATTATTTGAGATATAATTAATAAATAATTTATCAATAATTATATATAATGATAAGATAAACTTTGTTATAATGAAATAGCAAGAAAACTTCAATTTAATATTTAATTAATAATTAAAAATACTTTTAATGATAAATAATGAGTAATTAAATTTAACAAATAAATTCATGATATAAATTTTATTAATTAAAAATATTAAATAAGTTAAATAAATTAATAATTTTAATATATTTAATAAATAAGTTGATCTAATATAATATAATTATTATTCAAGTTAAATTCAAAATATTGTAACCACGTAATATGATATATATTCAAAGCATGAATATAAATTATCACTCCTGCTTACATAATTACTGTTCATTAACAAGGGGCTTTGTAATAAATAAACAATAACTAATTGAATGTATATTCAATTTCTAAAATAAGGCGCATGGAGTGACGGTGACCCCTAAGCTTCCATCATAAGTACAAATTGGATCATATGAGAGTAATAAGCTAAGATGATAAAAAAAATTGTAATTGATAATTTTTTTTAATGGTAAAAGCGGTAATTTATAAAATATATATACGTAAAATTTAAAATTTAAATTCTAAATATAATGAAAAGTAAAATTAAAAAATTAAAAAAATAGCATCTTATACTTACACTATAAGCAATTATACTGCTTAACATTCCAAAAGAAATTAATCTGACAAAAAATTATTTTGTTCTTGGAATAAGAGAATTCACTTTCAAAAGACTATGGGGTCGTTTGGTTCATACGGAAACTAAGTTCCCATGGGAACTGGAAATTCACAGGAAGTTAATTTCCCATATGAACTTCCTAGGATATCTTAAATTTTGTTTGGTTGATATGGAGCAAGCTCCATTTCCCGCTAAAGAACTTCCTATGTTTTTGTTTAGTTCAACTTTGTATTTCCTATGATATAACAATGAAATGACCACAATAGCCTCTAAAATAAATATTAATAGATATTAATTCATTTCAATTTTTTTTATATGAAAAATACTGTTCTCCGAGGCGGAAAAATGAAAGGACACGACATCGAAGTGACAAAATGCAATGGCCTGAATACGAAACGACGCACGTGATGGGCGTTTCGGCGGGCACAAAAAGGCCGAAACAGTAACAACACTTCGCATTCCATCTCAAAGCTCAGTACTAGTGATCTCAAGACACAGGAAGACACCATGTAAATCATCGCTAAATACAGCAAGAGAAGACACCAAACGACCCTGAACAACCAGTTAACATCATTTATTAACATCGGACGCTGAAAGCAAGATCAAACAGTAACTCCGCACAAATGGGTCATCCACAGGTAAACCCACCTCCTCTTTAGCATTGACTCTAATACAGGCATTATACTTCAGTTATAAGTGCAACGAAAATGTCACAGTTTCCTTGAACTTGTGTTCCTATGTGAGTTGAAGTGAAACCCTAGAAGTTAGTACGACCACAATATGCCAAATATTTTGTTGCATGTTACTGTCACTCCACATAATATCTATTTGTATGAGAACCAAAAAAATGGCACCGTGCATATTTCATTGTCCTTTTGACATTCCGTTCACATAAAAACAAACCAACATTAGGGAGTCATCTGATGCCCAAAAGTAAAGTGCTTTTCCATCGGCATTGCCTTTGATCATGTTTGATTTGTAGTTTAACACCACAATGTGGTGGGTGTTACTGTTCTCAGCGAAACAGTAACATCTCGTTTCATTAGTCTTTGATAGGGTAAGCACGTTGGTTTTGTTAAGGTTATCCGTTTAGACACGAATCATCTTGTCTATATCCTGTATTTTTTGTGTTGGCGTCTCTATTTGTGGACCAAACACTACCATGTCACCACGATAGGGGATCGTAAAACAGTTATGTCTCGGTTCTTGGCTCATGTTACTGTTTCTCTATGAAACAGAAACACACCACTACCACGAGGTTTCGTTGTCACTTATATGGCATTTTGCCTGCTCGTGGTTATTTTTTATCGTTGTCAACACCGGAAAGCTTTGTTAAATATGCATCTCTTATTTTTTATTCATGTTACGGTTTCTTGCTGGAACAGCCACACATTATTTCTCGTAGGTTACACCGTCAATCATACATCATTTTATCAACTTATGTTCCTTCTTCTCGTTATCAACGCAGTAGGGATTCGTAAAATGATTATTTCTCAAATCTTGGCACATGTTACTGTTTCTCGGTGAAATAGCAACACAGCTCTACCACGAGGTTGCATTGTTAGTCAGACCTCATGGAAACTACTTGTGCATGTTTTGGTTCTTTTTCAATATAGTAGAGTGCTATCAAACTCGCATATGTCGCTTTTCTGGCTCATGTTGCTGTTTCTTAGTGAAACAGTAACACATGGTTCCTTGGAAGCTTCCACTGTTAATCATGCCTCACCTTGCCAACTTACCTTCCCCGTGTTCGTTAATAACGCAGTAAGGATTCGTAAAATGGTTGTTTCTCAAATCTTGGCACATGTTACTGTTTCTCGATGAAACAGCAACACAGCTCTACCACGAGATTGCATTGTTAGTCAGACCTCATGGAAACTACTTATGCATGTTTTGGTTCTTTTTCAATAAAGTAGAGTGCTGTCAAACTCGTATATGTCGCTTTTCTGGCTCATGTTGTTGTTTCTTGTTGAAACAGTAACACATGGTTCCTTGGAAGCTCCAATGTTGATCATGCCTCACCTTGTCAACTTATGTTCCTATTGCTCGTTATCAACGCAGTAGAGATCCGCAAGACAATTATATTACGGTTATTGGCTCATGTTACTATTTCTCGATAAAACAGTAACACACCACTGCCACAATGTTGCATTATTATTCATAACTCACAGAGTAGCACTTACCCATGAAGTTGCAATGTCGTTCATATTTTTGCTCGTTGTTTGTTCAGTAGAGTTTTGTTAAACATGTATATCTCATTTTTTATATTGTGTTACTTTTTCTTGCTGAAACAGTAACATCATTAGAAAGAATTGGATGTTGCATTATTAATCATGCCTCATTTTGTCTATTTATGCTTGATCTAACGCTTGATTTGACGTTTACCTGAGCAGAAAGGTGCTAAAGCACTCACACAAGCAGACGATTCTGATGAAAAAACCCAAAGATTCCAACAATATAGGTCCAATCTTTTGGCGTGCATTAGGCAGGTTGATCAGCTTCAATTGGATGACAGGCACACGACGGTGCTACGACACAACCCATTTTAGGTCCTAATTAATGCAATAATAACAAAGGAACTGAATCGCAGCATGTGTCGGAAGAGCGATGTTGAAATTCAGTCCATAATTGCTACCTTCTCAGACAAGAATAATCATTTCAATATCGGGGGCGAACATCTCAGAATAACACCAACATCAGTGAAGCTGATCTTTGGAATAAGAGATGGAGACCAGCCCATCCAGACAACATTTGGCAAGAGGACACTGTCAAACTTTGACATAAGATGTTTCCGTGGCAAAGCACGGATGAGTAAACTAATAATATTCAACGCACTAGAAAGAGCAGTGCGGGGAACATTGGAGACTGATGTGCAGGATGTCTCCCGCCTCATGACATTGATGCTTCTAGTCACCCTCTTCGTACCAAACAGGGCCCACAAATTGGGCTGGTCATATATCAAATACGTAGAGGATGTAGATGCAATAGCACAATATGGGTGGTCACAACACATTCACAACTAACTGATGAATTCTCTGAAAAAGGACAGCACCCCCAATGTAACCGGCTGTGTCATGCTATTGTCAGTAAGTTAAAGATGTCAAAACTGCTTTTTACTTCGTGTCCGAATCCTTTACATTATCTTCATTCATCTCCATTCATTTGAGTGAATATTCCTGTCTCCTTATTGTATGTTTATCGCAAGTCTTGACTCATGTTACTGTTTTAAACTAAAACAGTAATATGTCCCTGCTTTGTCTCTGAATGGTTATCCAAAGTTTTATGACATTTTGATTGTTAATGTGATTTCATTTGACAGTTATTTGTGAATTTTTGGTTCATGTTGATGACTGCATACAAGAATAACTTGTTTACCTCCAGTTGTTCTTGTTCTTTTTATTACTCCGTCTTGGATGCAGCCTCTTAAGGAAATTAACGTGACAAAATATACGTTTTATTGTCAACAGTATTGGCTTGTGTGAGATTACTAGCGTGTTGGGCGGGCATCACATCGAAAAGGTTCCAAGATGCCTCAAATGGTACCTGAAGCTCCTCACACGCTAACTGAGGGATCAACTTATCAGCCAGCTTCAGGTAACAGTATGAAAATATTAACTTATTATGATGCCCGATACATGTTAGTACAAGAAAACATGTTACTGTCTATTTCCATGAGAAATAGTAACATCGAACAAGATATTACAGTTTATAAGTGAAACAGTAACAGGTCCTTCTCCCTAGGCTTTTATTGTTATTTTGATACCCATTCCAGCAATTTACTTTGTTTTATGCATAGTGTTATTGTTTCATAACAAACATAAGCATGCCATAGTCACAATGCAACATGTTACTGTATTCTTGAAAATAGTGACATGCTCCCTTCATCGGTTTTAACAGTCAGTAATATTCCATATGTCAATTTTTTCCCCTTCATTGACATTGTGTTAGGGTTTCCACCTAAAAGAGTAGCATTGTGTTAGGGTTTCCACGTAAAAGAGTAGCATATCGTGGGGTTCTCCTGTTCTGGAGTGGAAACAGGCACATCTTTTGATTCCAATTTCTTTCCATTAACCACATACTATTTTGTGCCTTTATTGTATTTCATAATTAATAATTTACCCATACTTATTGTTACGCTCAAACTTTGTTCTTTTTTTTCATGTTTCTGTTTCTCACCGAAACAGTAACATGCCGATTTCCCACACTAACAGTGGAAATAATGTTATGCTTCAGATCGTAAACAGAGAAATTGAGCCCACGGTACATGAATACGACCTCCTCTACACAGAAGAAACAAATATACGGTTAATTGAATTTGTTAACAAAATAAAATCACATAACACACCCTCCTAATCGGAGGATTCGGAGGGCGATAATGAGACAGCATCGGCCCAGTACGTGATCCAACCCCAAGCAACAAAGCTGGATCAATTTGCTGATATTGCACTGTCCCAAAAGGAGCAACAGCAACAAAATAAGGATGAAGTTCTACGGCTTAGGGATTAACTTATCAGTACAAACACAGATATACTCAAACTGAAGGATGAATTGACGTCCCTTACTAAGAGACTTCAGTCGTTAGAACAACAGACAGAAGAAAACGCAGAGACAATATCCAAACTTAAACATGATAACGAACTGCTACAGGAGGAACTGTCCACAGCAACAAGTGAGGCAGAAAACCTCAGGGCGGTCAACATTAGTTTGGAAAATCATAATAAACAGCTCAATGCACAGCTATCAGAACAAATTGTGCAGGTGGTTGAATAAAATGAGGTAGAAACCACCAGAGCTGATGAGCAACGTATAGACGAGGAAAAATAGCGTTCGATGATAGCGAATATAAAGAAAAAACCAAGAAAAATAAAACAGGACGAGGAGTTCACGTACTCGGGTCCTTTGAAAAAATGAACAAGATAAACATATGCACGTCAATAGACATCAACTGCTGAGGAGGTCTACGGGCAGAGCAAAGAGGCCCCTGTTGTAATTGAAGATGATACACCCACAAATAAAACCAATAAAAAGCAGACTCATAAGGCACCCAACACTACAAAGTTTTCAACTGCAAGATACCTGACCCAAGATGTCAGGAGTAAGATGGTGCAATTAAAATTGGCAGGAGATCCACAATAAGTCATGTTCTATTTCCTTCTAGATGCTTTGCATTTACTAAGAAGTTTTTCCTATCGCCTCATCTAATCCCTTTTCCAAATCACCATATGCAGTATTTTTGTCTGGTCAATCCCCGAGCAGGATTTGTTCATAACATTTGAGGATTTGGTGGGAGTTATGAAGGAGAGATCAATCACGAATAATGTATGTATCATCTGATCGTTTAAATACATTGTTATTTTGTCGTTAATCACACCTCTATTCCTGTTACTATTTCTTTCCTAAACAGTAACAGGAATATAGTCTAATCGGTCTCAAAGAGATTGTTATTTCCACTTTGTGGAGTCCAAATAGTTAGATACAATTATTCTTTCTGTTTCAACTGGCGGATTCTTGTGCTACTATATGAAGTTTGCCACCCTTATCAATCATCTAACAAGAACTAAACAATCAATGCAGATCATAGATGACCATGCTTACACTCTGAGCCTGGCTTCCACGAACAGTGAAAGGAAGGTATTTGCATTCGACAGCTGTTGCTGGGTAAGATTCTGAATCCATCTCGCATATATGAATCACAGAAGGCATCATTGATTCTGACTTAGGTTAAAACTATGTTGACAGTCTTACATTATGAGCGACGTCAAGTTACTCCAGGAAGCCAGGCAATACAAATTCGATGCACATATGGAAGAGGCAATGACTACGGATGTTGTTATCTTCCCACTGAACTCCACGAGCGTGAATGACTTCAGAAACCCCAACCATTTCACACTTCTCGTCCTAGATAATAAAGAGCGCAGATGGACACATTATAACTCGATGCGGCCGAGAAGAGAGGGGACACCGGATCCATACTTTCGTGATGCCACGATGGTAGTGAGTGATATTAAATACCTTGTTATTTTATTGACGTTACTCTTTCCATCAGACACAGTAACATATCATACTCACAATAAGATAACGGTGTATCTCTCGTATGTAGCTCATTTCATGGTCTTCTGTTGGAGAAAACATGTCAAATGTGATTCTATTAGATGATAAGCTGTTATTCGTTGATGTTTCTATTTCTTGTAAAGATAGTCACACTTTATTTTCTCGGAGTTCCAATTTATTCTTAAACATCATTGGGTTATTTGTATGGTGGATGTGTTTTTGTTACTGATGTTACTGTTGCCATAACAAAAACTAATAACTCCTAACAATACAAGTTGTTACAGCCAGAAATGTAGATAGTTGCACGGAGTTTTCAATTTTCATTTTTATTGGTTTGCTAACAACAGAAGGACTATTACGAGAAAAGGATGAATGAAGTCCTTGCACAGGGTGGATTGGATAAGAGGGTAGAGCCAGCCACCGCAGGACCACCTTTTGATATAATATCATACGAATGGTCACCTCAACAGGAAGAAGCGTCGTAAGTAGCAAGGTCTTTTCTTATCCAATGTTAACATGTCTAGTAGGTACCAAACTAACTCGTTACTATTTTCTAGGCAAGACTGCGGGATTTTCATATGCTTGCATATAGAGAATATATTCAGTAATAAAGAGTTTCAGGAACAATTTTCGTTGGAGGAAGTGAGACAATACAAAGCAAAATTAGTTACTAAATTCCTCCAGAATTTCAGTCTTCCCAGCTGAAGTTGATTAATATGCACATATATAACATTAAAGTTGATTATTATGCACATATGTAAAAGTAAATTCATGTTAAACCATTATTTTAATATTTAAAATTCAAGTGTATGTAAAACTCAATTATAAATGTAATTCTTCTGTACAGTTTAATCTTATATCCAGTTTATGTTAGCACTCAGACATCAGGTTGCCATATGAATTACGAGCACATGTGTTGATGTTTCTCTTTTTTAACGGATGCAGCAACATCCAGTTGTGCGGTACTATTCTTAAGACCTACCACCAATGTTAGTATGAATGAAGGACAATCTTTGAAACATTCATCAGTGAACATGCACCACTCACACGCACACGGGCCAGTTTCCTGGGTGTTACTAGTTTCGGGCAAAACAGTAACATCCCATATCAAAACGTTTTTTGGATATAATCCGGATAGGAATTGTCTCAGGTGACATGAATAACCACCCACACCCACCCTCCAGCCAACCATAACCTCTAGGGCTCAATACCCATCAGCCTCGATGATGTTACTATTTTCGGAGAAAACAGTAACATCACATAAACTGTAGTTTCTTGCTTCTTTTCCTGAGAGGGACTTGTCCAGTGACATACACAACCACTCAGACGTAGGACTGAGCAGCCTCGAGGATGTTACTGTTTTTGCCCAAAATAGTAACATTCCATATCAAGACGTTTCTTAGATATAATCTGGGTAAGAATTGTCTCAGGTGACATGAATAACCACCCACACCCGCCCTCCAGCCAACCATAACCTCCAGGGCTCAATACTCATCAGCCTCGATGATGTTACTATTTTCGGAGAAAACAGTAATATCACATAAACTGTAGTTTCTTGCTTCTTTTCCTAAGAGGGACTTGTCCAGTGACATACACAACCACTCAAACGTAGGACTGAGCAGCCTCGAGGATGTTATTATTTTCGCCCAAAACAGTAACATCCCATATAAAGACGTTTCTTGGATATAATCCAGATAGGAATTGTCTCAGGTGACATGAATAACCACCCACACCCACCCTCCAGCCAACCATAACCTCCAGGGCTCAATACCCATTAACTTCGATGATGTTATTGTTTTCGGAGAAAACAGTAACATCACATAAACTATAGTTTCTTGCTTCTTTTCCTGAGAGGGACTTGTCCAGTGACATACATAACCACTCAGACGCAGAACTGAGCAACCTCGAGAATATTAATATTTTCACCCAAAACAGTAACATCCAAGATAATGTGTAACCATGAGCGTTCGATGATGCAAGAAATGGACTGAGCTGTACTACAGGAGTATCAATGGCATTGCCATGAGAAAAAAAAAAGGAATGTATTGTTATATACATTATGTGATCCGATGTCAGTGTCTAAAAAATAGGTGCACATACAGAAGTTTAACAACATAGCATGAATTTAGTGAGTGTCTTGGCTCCTACTGACTACTAGTTTTCCTAGAACTTCACTAATCTGGAAGTAACAAACCATGCACATAAGCAGATCTGTACTCTTCTGGAAGGCTAAAAAAGAAATCAACTTCTAGGCGGTTGAGAGCAATTTTCCTTGCCACAATCATAACTTAGGTAGGAGTTAACCCATCAATCTTCATAATCTCACTAGTCACTTGTATCCTTCTCTCTGCAGAATCAGATTCATGTTGGAAACAAGAAGCCAAGCAGCCTATGTGTTTACTTGCATCCTCCATCACATCACTCATTCGTGCAAATCTAGAAGAGAATTCTCTCAAAACTTCTAAATTTTCTGTCTTTGCCTTCTTTGACCTACGATTTACTGGGGTGGTTGAGGAAGAAGTTCCCATCGGGGCACATGGAGGGACTGGGTAAGTGTCCTCCACGGAAAAGGCAGGAACATTTTCTTCTTGCTCTTCTTCTTCTCTATCTCTTACTTCCTCTCCTATCCCCTCTAATGCATCTTGTGGATTTACAACCTCGTCTCCAATGGTTCTATCCTTCCTAAATATTTTGGCTAAATCATCAAAAAATGGGAATGGCTTGTTTCTTAACCCCACAGCATTTTTGTGGCTCTAGCATAAAAGAAAGGAAAACATAATGAGAGAAGGTAAAACTTTATAAGTTGTCACCAATAAATAGAAATATATATAGACACACTTATGTGCATAGAAGAAAAGGCATAATATAAAATATTACCTTCACCCATTCATCCCAGACTGGCTTTGAGCAAGTTACGAACTTCTCTTCATCATTCCATCCAAATTCGCTGGCAGCTGGACCAAGCATCTCCGTAATAGCATTATATTGATTCCTCAAATACTTGATACGGGACTCGATGTGTGGCTTAGCCTTCATACCACACCCAGGAATCTTCTGATCCATAAGTTGTTCCAACCTGTTATAAGTACCATTCTTGAACTGGCCATTGTCCATTTTCCAATCACCCAGCTCTACAAGATCCATCATTACACTAATTAGTGCACGATCCTCAGCGCTTCCCCATCTTGTGCATCCTCTAGATGGTTTCACACCCTCACCACCTTGGTTGGCATTTCTCTGAGCTTTTGGTTGACTCATCTGTGAAGAACGAAAGATAGAAAGAGAGGAAACATAGGAATTCATTAGAGCGGCATTCTGCTCATGATTTAGCAATTTAGGATGATCACACTACCAGTTCAATAAAAAAGCGAAGTCATTACTCCCATCTTATTACAAATTCAGATAAAAATAATACAAGAATAAAGTGTATATTGTCTACCAATCCATAAATGCAATACAAGTGAAACACGTTACATAGTTTTAGCTAAACCCTGTTCAATGATGTGGTGTCATGTAACCATGCATTGTACATCTCATTGGTAAAATCATGTTTGAAGGTAGTCCATGCAGCACTAGATTCCATAATTCCAATATTAAGTTCACCATTGTCTTCTTCCTCACCATCCACAAGTAAAGGCTCCATGGGATCCACACTCATGTATGTTTGAATGAAATTATGCATCAATCCGCAAGCCAAGATAATTCTACCCATGATTTTCCTAGGGTACCAAGTTATACATCTTAGAATACCCCATCTCATTTTTAACAATTCAAAACACCTCTCGATAACATTCCTTGCTTGAGAATGCTTCATATTAAAATATTCCTCAGCAGATACAGGTTGAGCACCACTCTTCCACACACTTAGATGATATCTCTGGCCTCTAAATGGTGTTAGAAAACCCTCACAATTCATGTATCCGGTATCACACAAATAGTAGTTGCCTATAATTAACCAACATAAGTGTTAGGTACTTTCATCTCAAATAAGCTACTTGGTTCAGATTGAGCAAGGTCAAGGTACCTATGGTGTTACGTTGTGGAACTTGCAAAGCATTTTTTCTAGAAAGTGCATCTCGAAGCACTCTATTATCATGTGCGGACCCCTCCTAACCAGGCAATATATAAATAAATTGTAAATCTCGTGTGCAAGCAGCTAACACATTAGTAGTAAGTTCTCCTTTTCTATTCCTAAATCTAGCTTTATCTTTATCCCCAACACGAACCTTAATATGACTTCCATCCAAAGCACCTAAGTAATTCTGCAGTGTGTATATATATAACTTGTTAATAGATACTGTATATATTTATAAATATTTACACATTCATCTAATCTTCCTAAAAATTCTAACTTACCTTAAACCATTTCCACCTCTCATCTTAGCAATTCTCAGTTACTGGCTCAGGTTTCTTTAGTAGAATATCATGGCATCTAAGGACAGCGAGGAGAACTGAATTGAAGTGCCTAGATATTGTCTCACCACTTCTCCTAAAATACAATTGAGTTCTTCAATTTTTTGTGTCATGAGAAAGTGTGAATAGAAATAAAGCAACCATCTCCTCTAAACTAGTATTCCTATTTCCTTGTAACTTACCGACATCTCTAAGCATATCACATAACTTAAAAAAATAGGCTCTATTCATCCTAAGGTTGTCCAAGCATGCTAAGTCACTTTCTTAAATCATTGGCCTGAGATTTAAAAGCTTAGCATAATATCTTTCTTTAGCACAACTGTCAAATATATAGGATATAGGCTGAGGCAATCTAATGTCTAAAAAAGATAAAAGATACAAGAATTCAGAAATAGCCTCCAAAATCATGAGCATCATCTGTGTGTATAATGCAATATATGTAGTAGCAATCTTCTTCTTTTTACTCAACGATAAGCGAGCCATAACTGTATGACATAGGCAAATTACATGCAAGAATGTTATAAGTTAGAAGAGCAATAAATGATATGGTCATCCACTTTGAGTAATTTAAATTCAACAAATACTATTCATCTTTTTCAAGGTAGTCAACAGGCAAATAACAACGACATCATATCCAGAACCTCTTAGAAGCTCTGCCGTCGGGGTTGGATTAAACATCCCAGTTTGCTAAACCATAAGCACACCTTTTTTTTGTCAAATTCCACCATTATTTTATAACAGTTCGTATTCCGACCATACAGCTCTGAAAAGTTGGGAAGGAAGTCCAATTTTCAAATATGGAGGCCGTAGTTTACTTAATACAAAAAGAGGAAATATAATGAGCAATGTCATCAAGGCTTACCAGAAATCGCTAGTCCTGTTGCCGGGAACTGTTGCTAGGGTTTAGAGGAGATAATAGAAGCTCGAGAACCAGAAATCGCTAGTACCGTTGCCGGAGACTGCTGCTAGGGTTGAAAGGCGACGGGAGATGCTCGACAAACAAAGGCATATACGAAGAAGTAAATCCTGATATTCAAATTATAAGGGTAAAATTGGTATTAAGTAATTTTAGCAGGGTCATTTTTGTCTATAAATTAGTTAAAAACGCAGGCAATAAAACTTACCGAGGGGGTGGGTAAGTAACCTCCTGCGTTTTATGGGAAATACAAGTTCCCGGGAAAATCCATTTCCTCTAATTTGCGCAACCAAACAACTCAGGGGTCGTTTATTTCCTAGGGAAGTCTAGTTTCTCACGTAATTGCTGCGAACCAAACGACCCCTATATGTAAATTCAAATATACATATCCACAAATCATAAAAGCTCAATATATTTACTCAAAAACTTCTTCTTCTTTTTTCAGAATTTACTCAGAAACTTGAGATGCTGACTTTAACGAGGTCAGCAGGCAGCGTTGACCTCGCCCACGTCAACCGCAGGATGGGTGCAGTGGGAGACGAGTTCTACCTTTTTTTTTCTTCTTTTTTTTAGTTTGATTCATGTAAAAAAATAAATTTTTGCACAAACTTAATTTTTTAAGAAATAATTTTTTTTTATAAATTTCATGATTTTTTATAAATTTCATGAAAAGTGCTAAAAATTATTTAATTTATATTAAAGTATTGATATTTTTCAAGAGCTAGCTTCCTATTTTTTATTTGATTTAATTATGAACTTCTAAGAAAGTATTATCAAAATAATTAATATGCCTTCTAAAATTATAATATAAAATAAATTTTAGTTATTTGTGGTTATTATTTTTTAAAAATTCTATATCTAATATCTCTTTTCATCATAATTTTTTTAAATTAGTGTTTTTTATTTTCAAATCCTTTATAAAAAGGTAAAACTGATTTATATGAAAACCTAAAATATATTTTATATATAAATATATATATATTAAATTATCTTGATATAAATAAAATAAAATATAATTTAAATGAAGAAAAAGTATTATTTAGATAAATAATACAATAAATAATAGATTCTATTAAATTTATATAGAATAGATAAGAAATAAAAAAATTTTCCTTCTATAATTCAATATTAAAATATTAAATAATAAAGATAATAAATATAAAATAATATAATTGATATATATATGACACTTATAATTATATTTAAAATTAATTTTTTGTTATAATTATATTTATAATTTAAAATTAATAAATTCTATTTTTAAAATTTTGAAGATAAAAGATTAAGATGATCGTTAGCTAAATTATATAAGGTTAATTTTATATTTTTATCTATAAATAACATAAAAATTTCTTCTTACCAATAAAGTATAGGTAAGCAACTTTTTATAATTTGTGAAAAGTATGAAAGTCCTACTACTTCCAAATTAAACAACTTAAGAAATTTCCATTTTCAAAAAGTTACATTTCTTATGCTATTTTTGCAAACCAAACAATTTTTGAGAATAAAAAAAAAATTTATTTCAAGAAGAGAGAAGTAAAAATAAGGAGTGATGCTGACAATTATTGGGACATGGACTTTACCCCTTTTTTCTATCTCTCTACTCTTGGTATAAAGATTTTTTCTTACTTTAAGAATAAGGAAATATTTTCTATTGGGGGGGTGGGGGGGACTATACAAAGACCCCTCCCCCAGCCTTTTAGACATCCTTTCTTCTTGTCAATGTTTGAAAAATCAAACTGGATTGCATGTTCCGGCTGCTAACTGTTGTGTTATTTGATTCAAATTGGCCTAAAAAATAGTTTTAACAATCGAACCAGCTTGAATTGGTATGAATAGAAAAGAAATGGGGAAAATTTAGAAAATCGGTCCAATTTTTAAAAGCCATTCAATTATTTTTTTCTCCTCTTTTTAACTTTTAGGCTTCTCTTTTTGCGTTGTTTAGGTTAATAAACTTATATGTAATTAGAAGATAATAAAAAATAAATTTGACACTTAACTAATTAAAAATTCACTAATTCACTAATCTACATTATTTTTTAATTTTTATATAAATTATAAATTTATATATATAATATAAATTAGTTACTATTTAAATTATTAAACAAATTTATATAAATTTTTAATTGAACCAATTAAACCATGGCCCAACGACTTTTTTTCTTCATTATCCAACCCAATTTTTAAAATGTTATTTTTTTTTCTATCCCCTCATTGGGATATCATATTATCGGGGGATGAATTTGCACGCTGCTGTAGAAGCTCATCTAACCAGGAAGCAACCAAACAACTAAGCTCGTATTGTTGGGAGTTTCTTTAAAGATCAATTAATTTATGGACAAATTTTATTAATATTAGTTTTAATATGATTATACCTAGCGCTCTATTTTTCAAAATCATATACTTTCATTGTTATAACATACAACCACATTAAATTTTAAATTGCAATACATTCTATAATATCATCCATCGGGAAGACTATGTCCTTGCATATTTATATACAAATGTGACCTTTTCTCTAAAAAATAAAAATAATATTTTTTATGTATAATTATGTTACATCATTTCTACAGAAAAATATAAAAAATAATTTTCTAATCATAAGAAGTAATATTAAAAAAGAAAATGTAGTTAAAAAATATAGTACTGTTACATTTCATTGTGATAGACGTATATAATTTTTTACCAAAAAGGGTGTATAATGTAAAATGAAATGAATAAGTATTGAATATAATTAAATCGGATAAATTTAACATAATACTTTACCTGTAATTTATGGATACACGTGTAAAATAACTAAAACTATTAATGTACACTTTGCTCAAGGAGTGTACAAACATGGCCCCAAAAAAAATAAAAGGACTGTACAAACGAGCCAAAATGGACCATTGATGCGCGGCAGGAGCACAGATAACGTATTCCATCGGCAATCAATTAAAACTATAGTTATGATATACTACTAATCCAGTGATATATTAACACATCACTGATGAAAAATTAATATGTCATTATGTGTTGCACTGCAGGGTATTGTTAATTTAATATGTAATCAAATTTAATAATATACTAATACAGCATTCTACCATAAATTCTCCTTAAATTATTGAAAGGAGGATAATGGAACATGCTAGTGCTCATTGGAATAAAATATATTATTTAGCTGCTTCAATCTTTGCAACCCCAGTTTGATGATACATGCATGTAGACCAAGAATGTCTTCAATTGCAGCAAATGACTACGTTAAAAACTACCGAAATCTGACACTTACAAAGCTAAGCAAAAGCATTGCTCCTTATTCACTGACTTGTATCATACTCAAGGGCTTACATCTTACTTTCATACCACCGAAGCAATGGAGAGGGAAAAAATGGAAAAAAACCTTCCTTTCCGAAAAATGTCAAAGAGGCGAGCTGGGAAAGAATTACATAGAAACTGCATCCACCATTACCTCTAGTTGTGAGACTATTGGAGGCTCAGGAATTGTGCATCTAAAACTTTTTCCTATTTCCTACTATTCATATTTGTTGTATCTGCAAAGAACAAATCCAATGAATCAAGTATGCAGAATTTCTGTCCTGGTTGGCCAGAGTATTTTCGGGAGTGTGTAGAATCACATGAAGGAACGCATTCGAGGCCTTGTCATAGACTGAGCTCCATCAACATATATGGTTGTTCCAGTCATGTAGCGCGCACCATCACTAATTAGATAGATTACAGTAGAAATAACGTCTTTCTCGACATCAAGCCATCTCCCAAACGGTGCTGCATCTTTCACCAACTTTTCAGCCCTCTCCCTTCCCACCGACACTGGGAATTCATCATTCAGGTGCAAGCCACGTGCGATCGCATTAACTCTGATTTGGTATTTTCCTATGTCCATAGCCGATGCCTAATAAAAACAACAGAAGTGAACCGAAAATGATTAGACAAAGGATCACAGACGAAGAGAGTAATAAGCTGTCTAATGTCTCTAAATGAAAGATGCAAAAAATTGTGTTCTTGAATAGTAACTTCTTTTTTTAGTTAATTGAGATACAAAAACAAATGGCAGAGCAACTTCACATATATTTTAATCACTTGTAAATGGGGCAACACTTAACCTAAATGTATGGCAGGAAACACTTGGAGCAAAGAAAATCTAGAAGTTCAGCCGATAGGAGCATCTTAAAGTGGACTAGTAAGGGCCTTGGATGAGGGAAAGACCAGAAGATTTAATCCCATCCAAACTAGAAAAGCCAATCTGAACACAGAATTCAGAGATTCCGTAAAATGGGGCTCATTTTGTGGCAGGAAACACTTGGGGCAAAGAAAATCTAGAAGTTCAGCCGATAAGAGCATCTTAAAGTGGACTAGTAAGGGCCTTAGATAAGGGAAAGACGGGAAGATTTAATCCCATCCAAACTAGAAAAGCCAATCTGAACACAGAATTCAGAGATTCCATAAAATGGGGCTCATTTTGTCATTCAAGGTATAACCACAGCACCCCTACATCAGCCACAATTAGTTCATCCACAGAAATCACTCCTGAAGTTGATAGACAAACTGAAACTTGAAGTTCTTTTTTCTTTTTCTTGGCCAACAAATCAAATTAACTCAATAAATCAGGCAGCATGTGAATTCATCTATCACTGTAAAATGTGTGAAATCAAAGGTGATTCTTCCTTGCCACATCTCAATAATACAGAACAACATACCTGCAATATTGATTTATTCAGATCACGTCCTAGCTTTTAACCATACATACTTCTATTATAATTTCATCAAATCACCATATCAGCTTCTTCCATCCATTTATCTAAAAGGTAGTTTACACTAAAAATGTAACCACAAGATATACAAGCAGATTAAAATAATTGAAAAATAGGAGAGGTTGAGACCAAAAACAAATTGAAGTCTGTAGAGTTATATGCAGCATGGAGCTGGGATACTGTTCTTGAATCAAACTTCTCGGATTTTCCCCATCCTTCACATAACTCAAACATTCTATTCATTTTCTACCATGTAGCAGAAGCCTCTGATTAAACTTTCTTCTGTTTAATCTACAAGATTATGTTGGCTTGTTTCCTAATAGTTTAGCCACTTGAACTTCTCATCCTAACTTTCCTTGTCTATCCAGCTCAACAACATGCAAATTTAATTCAAATCAGAAGTATACCCAAGACAAGCAATGTATTATTGATTACATCATGACAGAATCACCCAACACAATGATTGGAGCTACGTGCTCTAGTTCCACAAAAGCCATTCTCTGAAGATTAAAGAATAAAAAGATTGGACATTTGACGGAAGTTTGTATCAAGTAAACCAAGAGCTCCATTCAGTCTCGTGTCCCAAACCACAAAGACCAAGCTATATACAACATTGCTAATCATGAAAATTGTTAGTGTTTTTTCAGAGTTTTGTTGCATGCTAAAAGTAAATTGTATCATGTCAAATAATAAATAAATGCCAGCTAATGAATTTAAAATAATCATGTTCTTTGTAGGACAAAAAGCTTCTAATACATATATTATTACTTACCCTAACTAACTGCTGCACTCCTGCCAAGACTGAAGCATATGCAGCAGCTCCTGGATAAAGACCTCTTTCAGCACCAAGTATTGTTGTTAAGAAGACTATCGAGCCTCCTGTCTTTAAATCCTGCATTCTCTGACCGACAGCCTTTAACAAAAATGATGGAGCCATAAAATTTATTCTCAATATCTTTTTGAACTCATCTTCAGATAATTGTAGGGGCTCTTGCATCTTTCCTGTTTCAAATGATCAGAAATCTAACACAGTTTTACCACAAAAGTTTCACGCACACAGTCAGAACTTTGAAGTTGAGGACATAAAAATTGAATATTAAAAAAATGACCCATATTCAAATTCTTCAAATTCATTTTCATCATTCAGGAACAGAAGACACTTTGTATTTTGCCCAGTTGTAAAAATTTTCCAATGGCAAGAAGTTCTATGCATCTTCACCTTCCAAACACCATCTATTCTAACTGTACCACTTCTTAGGTATTAAATATAGTGTTTCTGAGTTTACAAAGCCAAAAATTTGTTATACGTCCTAAATTCACTGCACTAACAGTTATTTCCTGTTGTAGACATTAAATTATATGCTTCCACGGACTATGGACAGAGTACAATGGTTATTGAACTGAAAAATTACACTTTTGCAGTTATATTGCAACATTGTCACCTCAAGATTTAAATATTTTCTTTGTATAACAAAGGTAGTTGATTCAGCTGTAACAAATTTGTATGGTTATAATATCACTTATGCATTCATTTGGCCATCATTCTACATTTTTAACCCAAAACCAGAGAATGCTGCCTGTTAACATACAGATAACCACTATACTACAAAGACATCTCCACTGTAATAAGTGGAACAACTCTTAGACCATATAATCCAATTCATCCCTATACTAGTATTATAGAGTCTAGTGTAGAGGTGCAAAGAGTCCAAAGAAATAAGCTGACAGGGAAAAAAAATCCTGAAGCTAATAAAAAATTTGACCCAATTTATCATTTGCCAAACAGCCGCAAACAAAGGAATCACTTCATGATAATCCAATAGCCTTTCAGATAATATACTAACATTTCTCAACTTCAGAAACTGGATAATGTGTGCACTCAGGTGCACAAAACTGCATAGAAATTATAGGTTATTGAGTACACCATAACCTTATCCTTGTAATCCTAGATTACTAAGCTAGATGCTCCTGTTTGACACACTGTATACGATTAAAGGTATTGGTTATAATCTAGGACCTCCCACCAAATGGAGGAATCTCAGGTTACAAGGAGAATAATAGGATTAATGAAATCTTACATCACTGGAAAAATTAAATTCTACCAAAAGCTCCTCTCTATCTAGGGTTTTGGGTGAAAGTCAATAAAATGTGTAGTTTAATAAAGAGAAAGTGCAGCCAAATTTCATACATCACACCCAAAGAGCACGCTTCAACGCTTTGCCAACGACTTTGAATATAAAAATGGAGAAATATGGTTCTGAAATGCGGTTGCAAATATGCATTTTGACTGGCAAAATTACAGACAAATGCAAAAATATGTGATCATTGCTAGCAAAACTGTAGAAAATTATGGTTGCAGAATTGCTGCCAATCTTGCAACTGCTGACCCAATCTACAACCATGACTAACTTTGTGCGACTTTTTCTTTTATTCTCAAGCCTCAACGGTAAAATCACAAAAACTAGTCAAAAGCTATACTAAAATTCCAAGCTTTTTCCAGGCTCAAAAGAAGAAACTCCCCTCACCTTCGTAAGAATAACAATTTACAAAAGCGTCCAACTTTTCCAAGATCTTGCACGCCTTGTCCACTGCTTCATCGAAGACCGCCTCTCTTTCATCTTCCATATTCAGTCCTACCACCTCCACCGGTGCAGCGCCGTTCAGGGAGCCCATTATTTTGTCTCCAATAATCCGCAAGCAGTTCTCATCACCCATCAAAACCAACCTGAATACAACCAACAAATCACTCGTAAAAGAAAACCAAATCAAGCATAGATGGCATTAAATGGAAAAACAAAATGTAAAACCTATATTCTGTCAATTAAACAACGCGAAGCAAGCAAGTGTAGATTGGCGTTAGATGAAAAAGAAATTCCCGACATTTTTCCCGGCAGCCAAACGCGAGAATGAAAGTATAAGCTTGAGACTTCATAACTATATATACCTGCATCCTTGTTTGGCTAGATGGAAAGCAATGCTCTGGGAAATCTCGTCGCCATTGGCTGTTATCAACACTCTTTTACCCATTTCAGAATCACTCTGACTCAGCTCAGGCTGCTCAGCGAAGTTGTAATACCGCGGAAACTTATTTATGGGGGAAGCAGATGACGCACAGACAATTAATTATTAATAAATTAATTTGATTTGAAAATCTTAAAAATAAAATAAAACGAGGCTAAAAATTCCATTTTTAATGATTATTGTTGGTTGTTGGCGTTGAGAAAGGCAAGCGAATGAATACTATTCTATGAAAATGCGGGGACTTAAATTTACGGGTCCCGGGGGTTTCTCGAGGCCAATGAAAACACGGCGGTTGAATGATGCATTTTACCCGTGTCAACGTTCCCCCTCTTCAGTAGCGGAACACGGGAGAAATTTCAAAGGGTCAAAAATTTTAATTAAAATATAATAAAGTCAACATTAATTAAAATTTTAAAATATTTATGAAAAATATAAAATTAAAAATATAATAATATAATAATAAATATTATAATTTATATCATTTGTATAAAAAATTACTTGCAAATTTTTATTTTTATAAATTAATAGAAATTTGATTTCTATCATTTGATACTCATTTGACTTATTTTTTATATTTAATTTTTATTAAACTAATTTTTAATAAATTTAAATTTTGATAAAGAAAGTTGAAGTTCATATATTGAGAATTGAAATTCTTCTTATTTTAAGAATGTTTTGAATCAAATAAATATTTTGTAATTCATGAATTACCAATCCAATATAATTAAAAATAAACAAGTAAGGGCATTCTTATCTATTTAATTAACAATAGATCTAAGAAAGGTTAAAAATATTTTATAGGTAAAATTTTTACATTAAAAACTATTTTATTTATTTATTTTGAAAGTATTAACTAATATTTGATTGAAATTTTTTCATATACTAATTTTAAATTTTTTTATAAAATGTAGATCAAGTAAATACAAATTAAAACTATTGCACATAAAATTATAGTGTTTTTTTTGGTCCAAAAAATAACCTATTTTACAATTTGTTAACTTGATCAATAAATTATAAATTAATTTTTAAAAGTGTATGACTCACTAGCTTATTTGAAAAAATAAACTCTTATTTGATAAATTTTACAAAGTAATTTATAATTTATAACCTAATTGCTTTTCAAAATTTTTTTGAATTTACCCCTATTCTTTTAATTAAATAATAATCTATACCCTAATTATATAAGTAAATATTTGACATATCTCCATTAATTAGATGTAAATAAAAATAATTAAATAAGTGATATTATAAAATATAATTAATTAAATTTTAGGTTATTATACTATTATTTTAAATAATAAATTAAATAAATGATATGTAATACCATGAAATAATTAATTGACTCTTGGGTAATCAAATTATTTTTAGATATTTTGATTGCATTAATATATTTTGTTTTGAAATAAATATGAATTAATTTAATTTATATATTTATTTATATTAATATATCATTTTATGTCATTTTATATTTGTAATTCAGTTCAATAACTAATTTTATCAAATATTTCTAATATAATTAGCTAAGTTTTTAATTAACTTATTAGTTACCTAATTAACTTATCAATTATTAATATTAAAAAATTATAAAAAATAACATATAGAGGTGATATTATTCTATTTTGTTAGGAGGGGCCAACCTAAATACTTTTCACAAATTTTCTTGGTACTACATATATAAAATTATAGGAAATGCTTTAAGATTGTATCATGCATTTTTTTTTCTAATGAATAGAAAGATTCATAAAATTATGAAGTTCATTATTTGTAAGAAGAGTTGTCATAACCCTACTTAGTCCATGATTGGCATGAAACTAGTTTTGATTTCCACTAGCCTTATCTTACTAAAGCATTACTCAAACAACCTAAGTTAATAATAGATCAATTAATAATACATTGATAATCATATTATGAACTATTATTAAATAACATAACTAGTTTAATCATAAAAGAGGACTTAGACTAGCTAAGTTTGGAGACTAGCTAAGGTTGGACATAATTTGATCAAGACCATTTAAGAGGTTTAAATTTAACTAACTGAACCAATCCGTTAAAAATAATTTTAAAATTTAAACTAACTATTCATAATGCTCTAACTGATTTTACCCAAGTCAATTTGTATTGATTATAAATGGATTTGTTTAGATTAAAACAAAATTAGACAATAATGTTTAATTTTAATTCCTCCCTTTTGAAGATAACAATATAAAAAAAATATGATTTTAATTTTTTTATTTCTCACTTTTCATATCAAAGTGAAACAAAAAGAAATGCTAGGGGTTAATTAAGAGACTTCCTCTTTTACTAATTTTTGTAATCTTCACATTAATGTTGCCATCCATAGTAGTACAACTCTAAAAATCAAAATTACCTTTAAACTCTTCATTTATTTTTTCTTAAACTACTTTACCTACTAGATTAGTATATCCAAAATGTCATTCCACTGCTTCTTGCTTAATCCACCACACTTACACAAGGCCCATTCAACATTATAATCTATGACAACAGGTTGGATTACCCCTAAGAAAAATAATTTCATAGAATCCATTAGTAGGCTATGGAATCAAAGCCAACATAGGAAGGAGTTGGAGCTAGTTTTCTAATGAGTTAGGATTAAGGTTTCTTGAAAAAGGAATCAAATAAAAAGGTTGAATAAGAAGAGAGGTTTGTTGAAGACTTAATGGCATAAAAGAAATGACATCATTTCTTTTCTAAGATTGGTTTTCGATCAATCATGACTAAAGTTAGTTAAGGCATTTCCACCTATAGTTGACTATACTTGCAAAATTATTTTATTTAAATTGACACTAGTTGATTAGATGAATTCAACTTAATTTAAGCAGCCTATTTTCAAATGGTTTTAGTTGGATAGAACTAGGTTGGAGGCAATTGACCACCCCTATAACTTTCTTATAATCCATTTTTACTATTGGAGATTAAGTAGGTCTAACTCATATTCTTATTAGGCAATGCCTAACATTTACATTGTTTATCCTAAAGTATAATCTTTACAAAATCAAGGCCCTTAGGAAATGGTTCAATTTTAATTATAGAGAAAATATCCATTTATTGCCCAATCAACTGGTGATAGCTTCAAGTCCACTTGAGAATCTACTAAATAAAAATGAAAAAGTAAATACATGTCTTAATAAGCAAACATCATATCGAAGAAAAAACAATGTATGACAAAATAAGCCTTAAAAGGCTATGCATTCATGCTTGACATACATAAAATAATGATATTGGAAGTATATATGGCTTACGGCAAAGTGTGAAAGATAGTAAGTGAACCATTAGATGATAGAAAATAACTTTTGAAAAATAAAATGGTTTATAAAGAGGTATTTGTTTTTAGATTAGACTATGGTTATTTTTGTTTTCAAAAGAAAAAAAATTATGAATAAAAGAAATTATGAAAGCATTTGGTTTCTTTATTAATGGCATAAGGCCATTCCCTTTTGAAATAAAATGTTAGTTAATTTGTAAAGGATGATTTAGAAAATTGTTTGCTTTTCTTGATTTTGAAGGAAAAAAGTTTGAATTTTTATTTGAATAAAGAGTATGTTATTTCTAAAGTGGAATTTTAATAAAGAGTATGATCTTTTATTTTTTAAATTTTTTATTAACTTAATCCTATCCTATTATATTTGTTTTATAGTTTAAACTATTGTATTAAATTTGAGACTTGTATTCTTTTAAGAAAGTTAGAGAGATTTCTTCATATATTTATCTTAATTATTTTTTGGTTTCTTAAAGAATTCCATAACAGAATATTTTATCTAAATATGTTCTAAATCAAATAATTTTATAACATAGTCTCAAAGGTGTTTATTTTCTCTTCGGGAAAGAAAAGAAAATCTTATTTTGAAAGACTATTTCCTTAAAAATAAGATTTTGTTTAAATAATTTTTAAATCAATAGTTATTTTCTATAAGAAAACACTATTTGAATTTTATCTAATAAGATTTATAAAGGTTATTTTCTAATATAAGTATTTAAAAAAATTAGTGACATTTCCTACTATATAATTTTTGCATCTGGCATGTTTTCAAAAAAACAAAGTTTTTTCTAAAATGTGCTAATTAAGAAGGTTTTTGAAAATGTCTAGTGGATATCTTTATGTTAGTTATGATGGTTTAGGAATCAAGTCATGACAACTACAAGGTCCATTAAAGTGATATTGGTGATATGTGATCCAAGTACAGACATACCACTTGTATAATTTTAGTTAACACCAATCTAAGTAGCATGTAGATATAACATAAAAGCTTCATCCCACTAGAAACATGGACCATACTCTAATATTAACTTTATCATGAACCTGCTTTAGTTGTGATTAATATGGAACCCATTATCCAATTTTCATAACTTAAATTGCTCTCTTACTTTGACATAACAAAGCATACAAAGGAATTTACAAAAAATCTTTCACATATTAGTAGGAAAAGATGATAATATCATTTAACAAAATATAATTAAAATTTATAAGGTGTTAGGGATGCTTATAACTCATCATATTTGAGGATAAGTTAACCTAATTAGCCATCTACCCTTTTTTACCTTTTTACAAATGATGGGCCAAACATTTACAACAAAAATAACTAATATTGCCAAAGCTTTACAAAAAAACTCTCTATTTGATTAACTTTGAGGTTATAGTGGAGAATCAGCTTGAATATCTGCAAAAGAAAATACATGGAGTGGTAAGTCCGGGGTTTAGCAAGTGAACATTCTAACATAATTAATTATAAAAAAATAACTTACTGATCGAATTTACCCTTCTTTAAACCTAAGTAATAAACTATACTTATCATAACATTACTTTCATTAGTCTCAAGATATTTAATTATAATCATTCCTACTTTTTAGTGTCGTTACTCAAATACACATTATCATTCATACCACAATTTGAACTTATAATACACAAAATCTCAAAATAAAGAAAGCGAGTAAATCTTTTTATAACTTTTGGTCAACTTTATGCCCTCATAAGTCATTATTAGATCCACTGTTCAAATATCACATCACCTCTATCATGTTTTTCATGATCATAATATATTCATTCTTATCAAGTACACATGTATTAATTTATAATCTTCACATGCCTCTTTGCATAGCCTTGCATCTCATTATTATTATTATTATCATATATCACATAAACAATAAATCCATTAACTTATAATACTTTATATTCAAGTATTCTTTTATGATATAGCTAGTCAACCTAATATTCAAATTGACTTCAAGCCTATGTCAATACAATTACAATAAAATCATGTTTAAGTACATATATGAATGCAAGTTAGATTTTGTATATCTTAGTTATAATTATCCTTTAATAAATTTGATATATAATAGCAATTCAAATATATATATGAGAGGTGAAAATCACTATTTTAGGATGATAATTCATTTCATATATGAATAAACATTAATATAGACACCTATATTTAATATAAATAAATAAATAATCAAATCATGGTAGTAAGTTTAGGCATTGGTAAGACAGTAGTCAATCTTCGA
This sequence comes from Sindora glabra, assembly GCA_020226215.1. Lineage (NCBI taxonomy): Eukaryota > Viridiplantae > Streptophyta > Magnoliopsida > Fabales > Fabaceae > Sindora > Sindora glabra. Next base: position 39,916,771 of record CM035228.1, on the reverse strand, counting down.
CTTTGGGAAAGGAACCTTGTTAAATTACTAAATGAATGATCGATTATTAGGGTCCAATAGTCAATTATTAGACTAAGTTTTTATAGATTTCCCAACCTAATGTCGTTATTTATAACATCATAGATGTTATCTAACTCATTTATTACTTGATAACTCTTAACCAATTCATTAATACACTAATACCATATCGCATTCATGTCATTTTCATCATCTACTACACATCAACATCATCAAATCAATACATTTCCATAATACCTAAAAACCTATATTTCAAACTCTACATAAGCAAATCCCTTCAAATCCATGGTTAGAATGTTTACTCACCTTGCATAAAGAAGACTCTAACTAGAAGAAATCGTGGATTGGCCATCCATAATCATCCAAAATTAACAAATTCAAGTTTAGGGCTTAAATTCCCTTTTTTGAGCTTAAAGTTTGAGCTTTATCAAATTTTAAAGAAAGATAAAGAAGGTTCTTGAGATTAATGGTGGGTTAGATACCCTTACCTTGATTATATGAAGAATTTGATGAAGGTTTCTTTCTTCTAGATTGATTAATGAAGGAAATTGATGAAGAAGAAGATAGAAAGGAAAAGAGTGGAAGGAAAGAGTTAGGGTTTTAGTACAAGTTTTGTTCAAAACCCATTTAGTTACTTAGTTCTCTTTTCCTCTGATGTCTTATTCATACTTTTCTTATCAAAATTTATCAATTCCACACATAATCTCCATTTTAAAAATTTTCATTACTAAAATAAATTATTTCTCTTACATGCAAAGTTTTAAAATTCTAAAATTCCAAGAAAAATGTAATATTTATACTCCCACCCCTCATTGTTCTAATATAAGTAATCACATTATCAGAATGAATTCTTTCAAAATAGTAGTCACACAACCTTTAAACAAATTTGTTAACCTTAATCCTTTCAGTAGGGATTAAATACCCTGGACATCAAGACTACTAAGTAAATTGAGCATCATATTCTTTAATAGGAAATTCCTTTGCTTTAACTACTTAAACTCTTTGATCTTAGCTTGTTGTACACTTAGAGGTTGAAAACAATAATAAAACTTGTCTGAAATGTTGCCTAAGTCAAGAGTTCTAAATACAAATCCCTTTTCTCAACCTTACTCATGACTTAATAATGAGCAATATCATCTAGTTAATATACTACTAACTTCACTAACAAAAGTTAAGGATATTGCATCATTCTTCCATATCTCCTTAATTGCTCAAGAAATTAGTAAAGGTTTACTATTGGATCCATACTAGAATATTATGGAGGTTTCAAATTGAAAAATTCATGCATTATGTAGAATATGTTTTTAATACCCTTTTTAAGAGGAGTGTGCTCACATTCAAACTCATTCTTTTGGTCCATATAATGGTTGTTCTAGTTTCTTTATTGGTCTTACCCCCTGATTTAGGTTAAAAGTTCTAATTAATTAGGTTGCCACTAACTGTATAAAGTTTACAACCCAAAAAGGGACTTATTATCAACTACCTTCCCCACTACCTTCCTTCTTATCAAGCTACTACTTTGAGCTTGTAAACCCATAGTTAATTCTTCATGACTGGGCTCATTAGTTTATTAAATTCTAATAATCACTATTACTTTATTCACTAATTTCTTAAACACTTAGAAACATAAAGAAAATTTCAAGGATAACAAACATCACTACTAACATTTTACTTAAGTTATAAGGTCAATCAAAATAGTACTAACAATATGTGATCTTGGGTGCATACATATCATTGTTACAATTTTAGTTAACATATATATGGCCAACAAATAAATATGATCCTAGGTAGCCAATCTTGAGGCCTCATCCTGCTAAAAAACCCTAAATTATACTTCAATATCACCTTAGTCAAGACCTTTCTTAGGTCATCACTAGTATGGGACTGATTTATCAATTTCCACTAACCATCCAACATTAAAACATTACTTAAATAACCTAAGTCAATCTAGAGTAATTAATAATATGTTGATAATCATATTATGAATTATTATTAAATAAGATAAATAATTTAATCATAAAAAAGAAGTAAGACTTACTTATAATCCTTATTTCTTATTTAAGGATAAATGAGTCTAATTAACATTCTTATCAAGAATACTTAACATTTACATTGTCTACCCTAGAATAATTTTTATAAAATTAAAGCCCTTAGGAAATGGTTTGAACGTTCAATTCTAATTATAGAAAAAATATCCATTTATTGCCAAATTAACTAGTGATGGCTCTAAAGATCTATCCTTATTGTGGCGATGGTGCATATAACTACTAAACAGACATATCCAATCTGTCTATGAACTGATCCATATGAACTGGCCATAAATAAATTAGCTTGGGTCTAATTCATGAAAATTACAAACTCCTTGAATGAGAATCTAAGTCCTAAAGTTTATGGATCATGAACTTACAAACTGGTTCATGAATTTTTTTTTTAATAATTTTAAGTATTTTAAAATAATTTTAAATCTAAAATAATGATTAAAATTCAAAAATTATATATTTAATATATTCTTAATCCACGCTAATAATTCCAGATTAAATAAAACTATAATAAAATTAGTCAACTTTGAAATTATTAATTTAGAAAAAAATTATTAACTTATAAGTAATTTATTTAGGTTAAGTTAATTAAAAAAAATAAAATAACTAGATTTAGGAGAGAATATTAAATTGATTAGGTGAAGATTTATGTAATAGATTAGTTTAGCTTGAAAGATCAAATATATATTAAAAAAAGAATATGAACTTGTTAATGAACTATTTAGTTTGATCTACGTGGACCATTGACTCAATGGACCGAATTACTTTAGGTCTACATTTGAATAGATTTACTTTTTACAAGTTCTAGTTTATATTTTTTATGGATTTGCGAACCTATTCATGGACTTAAGTATTGGCCTTAGCAACCCACACCCAAGAGGGGGTGAATTGAGTGTTTTTAGAACTCTTCTCATTTTTCAAATCCTTTTTAAAAACTCTTTAATTTTGGAAAGTCATGAGAATAATCTTAATTTAAATGCTTCCAAGAAAGCTTTTTAAAATATGTTTGCACTCAAGATATGACAAGTCAAAGAACTAGTGCAAATTTACTTATTCAACTATACATTAATAAATCATCAAGAAACAAATACAATATTATTTGATCAAGAGGTTTACGCATAACATATGATAATTCAATACACTTATGCAAAGTAATTCATTTAATTATGCATAGATAAAAAACAAGAAGTTAATGCATAAATTAATTTTTCTTTCAACTATTTCATCATTGAGCCAACAAGATTAACATTAAAGCACAATTCATTTAACAATTAACAACAACATAAACAGGGCATACAACATGATATATCAGCAACCAACAATAACAGAGTAGAGCAAAAACTAGAAAATAGAGCAATGTACAGAAATAATGAGGAGATAAGGTAGATAGATCAAACATAAGAATTTATAATGGTTCCATCCTTGAAGATCCAACACTCCAAAGTGTCACTCTCCAAGCTTGTGTTTTAATGCACTATCTTTTCAAGTTTCAATTGGCACTTGAAGAAGCTTTATAATCCTTTTACTCTTCCTTGAGCAAATTCTCCTTTTACAAAGGATACCTTACCTTCTTTATGATTTTCTAAGGGGTGCCTTACCCTTACAATTCTAAAGTGATACAAGATGAATAACAACTCAAATAAACTCTCTTAAAAAGTGGATGAAACAAATAAAGCACTTAGAATAGAGAAATTTCACAAAGATGAGCTTAAATCATGATTTGGATGAAGAAGGATGTAAAATGATATTTTCAATTGAAGTTCAGGCTCTCTCTACATTGTATTTCGTGTTTCTTAGCTTATATATGAAGCCCATGGAGTAATATAGCCATTTTGGGTTATTAAAGATGAAAAGTAGTCATTACTAGTTGTTATTCGCATACTAGAATAGCTGAAATTGATTGGTGAATCGATTCACCTAAATAAAAATGCAAACTCAACTTTAAAAAGTCATAACTTCTTTATTTTAAGTTCATTTTAAGCAAATGACCTATCATTGGAAAGCTAATTAAGTATAATTCCAAATGGGATTAGTTTCATGCTCATATATAACTTCATTTTTTATATATATTTAAAATAATGAGCAAAGATTAGAAATAGTAAATATGTAAAAATCTGATTTTGAGACTCAAATTGTAAAATTCATAACTCTTTCATATCTTAGTCATTTTAAGCAAATGACCTATCTATAGAAAGCTCTTTGAGTCTATTTTCAATAAAAAAGGTTTGAGAATCAAATCATAAGTATTTTATGAGATATAATTAAAACAATAACCAAAGGTCAAAAACTAAAAAGATCAAAATCTCGCATCTTATTAGTTTTTGAAATGTCCCCATAGGCTATCTTGTAAAAACATGATTGTAGGCTATCCTTTTAAAATATTTTGATCAAGCTAAGATTATAAAAAAAATATGTTTGAGCTCTATATCATGAAATACTCTATTTTACAAGAAAGACTAAACCTTAAGATGAAAAACTATACTAATGAAGTTCCTTGGCTTTTCTTAATGCTTCCAAACTTTTAATCTTCTCAATCTTCAATACTTGGATCACATCTCATTTCTTATCTTTCTTCCTTATTCTAGAGTTAAGCATAATATTATCTTTCATTTCCTTGTTTCAATACTCATTCTTCTTCATCTTGGACTTTCTTATATGCAAGTTCATAAACTTTGCAAACCAAATAGTTAATCCAATTCTAATATATCAAGATATTGATGCATGATTCATATAAGATAAATTAGCAAAAACATGCATAATCATCCTTTCATATATCTTGATTAATCACATACTTAGTAATGATTATCTACAGTATAACTCTTTTAGCATATAATTAAGCATTGCTATGACAATCATAATCTAGCATGTCTATTGAAAGTTTTATAGCATTTTAGTACAAATACATGCAATGCCATTATAACATTCATTTGTCATCACGCATATATAAGAACAAGTATAGTCATCATATCATATATATGCATCAATTATAACATAGTATGTCTATTAACATATATCACGTTAACATAAGACATACAATGCTATTGTGACATTCATTTGTTATTATGAAAACTTATCACTTAAAGCCTTAAGGCTAACATTAAGTTCATTTCAATGGCTCTAATGGTGCATCCACCTAAGAATTTGTAAAATAAATATGGAAAAGTAAGTCTAAGGCTTTATGGACAAACATCTTATAGGAGAAATAAGACGTATGGTAAACTAAGCCTTACCAATTGGATTACTTCATGTTTTACCTATCTCACACTTTGCACAAATTAATAATTTAATCATTAGTAACTCATACATATAAGCAAGAACTACAAACTTTTACCATTCCACATCTCAAGTCAAGTATTATTCAATAAAATACATAGATGGAAAGCAAATAAATCTCTTTGTATCTCCAAATTCTCAATTTTATAAAAAAATTCATCATCAAATTCTATTTATCTTTCTAAATTTTCTTTTTTATGCTTAAACTTGTAAATCTACACTATTAGAGTGTATAAATCTTATAGTCACTTTATGACACAAATCTTACTCATAAAGGATCATTAGTTAGAATAGAACATGAGAGAAACACTTGTAGACACCTTATAGCTAGGTTATAAGAAGGAAATCTTCATGTGTTTGAGGTAGGATTACTTAAATTCTTAAAAGATCAAGTGAGAAAGTATAGAAAGGCTTTGTAATAGAAAAAATGTTAATGGATAAGCACTAAAGTTAGATTTAACCTTGAAAGAGTGGAATAAACCTAAAGGAAAGATTTTCCTTTAAACTATCAAACCACTATACATGAGTATGATCTTCTCTTTCTCTTACTCTTTTATTTCATGCACTTTATTGCTTATTATTTAATTAATCTTTCATATTTAAAGTTTGGTTGCTCTTTGAGGGTTTCACAAAATAAAATTAATGAACAAGTTAATTTTAAACCTTAAATTTTTAATTCATTGACCCTCTTTTAATGTACTTAAAATTTTAATTTATTGACCCCCTCTTAGTGTATTTTTGTCTAATCAATACTATAGGTTAAGCTAGTGTTATTATTATAAAGCTTAAAGCATTTTCTTTAGTTAATCCTCATAACTAAAGGTGTCCATGGGCCGGGTCGGTGGGTTTCGGACCAGGCCATTCGAGTCAAATTATATAAAATTGAAGGCCTGAACCCGGCCCAGCTCGATTAAATTTTAAAAAAATTTAGCCCGACCTAACCCGAATTTTAAATTAAAAAGCTCGAAGCCCGGCCCGAAAGCCCGAAAAATATAAATTTTTTTATTTTTTAATAAAAAATAAAATTTTAAAATAAAAAATATATATTTAAAGAGATAATATGATATTTAAATATATAAAATATTTAATATATTAAATTAATATTTTTTATATTAAAAATAATTAGATATAATTATATTTTTTAATATATAATTATATTTTTAATATATAATTATATTATTAAAAATAAATTATTATAATCGGGTCGGGCCGGGCCTATCGGCCTTTTTTGCCTTGACCCGAGCCCGACCCAATTATTAATCGAGCCATAAAAAAAAGTTCCATCGGGCCTATCGAGCAAAAAAAAAAGCTCAAATACTCTATTTTTCCGAGCCGAATTCATCGGGCCAGGCAACCACACCTCTACTCATGACTAGACTATAAGATTAGCTAAAATTATTGTGCAATTTGACCATATTGAAGTCTTTTATTTGATTGAGTATGGTTGCTTAGTGATACATCCTTGTTGTAGTCTAGTCATGAGGATCACAAATTTACTAATAATGGATTGGTAAGTGAAATTTACACATATATATAAGGAACAAAATAAGTTAGTTAATCTTTTAACTAAGAATGCTTTACAGTGTAGGTATGATAGGTGGTTAATTCAAGGTGTTCCAAAGAAGTGTTTTCCTTTACTTCATACATATATAAAGTGTGAGGACTTATCATTGTAATTATGAGGCCTAGCCTTACTTATTTAAAACAAGTCAATTGCATTGAAATCTAATATGTAAGATATTATCTATATCATTTCCTCTTATTTTATGCCTTTCAGAAGGCTATCTATGCTTAATTTAATGAAATTGATCTTATTTTATCATTGGATTATGATTTTACAATATTTTGAAATTATTTGGCTAATGCTAGATTTTTATACTATAACTTAAGTTTTGGAAGTCCAAATTAGGTGATCTTTACACCATTGGAAAGCTAAAGTAAAGCTTTAAAACTTTCAAATTTTTACCAAAGTCTAGTTCAAACATTTGGAAGGCCAATTTTGATCATGAAAATAAAACTTTACTTTTGTCCCAGTTAGCCTACTCCTAAATTTTTTTAGGCTATATCTAGAACTCTAGGAATCCAATTAAAGCGCTAGTGCCTAAAGACAAATAAAACCAAACCTAGAAACTTTCATATTTAGAGTTTATCAAAATTATTTAATGATCAAACTTGGGCTAGAAACTGAATTACAAAAATTTAACTTATTAATAATTTGAATTGTAAATTAAGCTATGGATTTCCAAATTATGCAAGATCATATTCTTTGTAACCCTAAGAGATATGTTTACTTGGTTCATTAGGTTTTCTAACTTAGGAAATCAAATTTAAAAGGATTTTGGCCTTTAAAGGCATTCATTCACTCTAGATAATAATATTCTTCTTCTACCTCTCTTTTATGAAACCACCATGAGTGACTAATTTTTCTTCAAGGTTTAAGGGTTTAAGCATTCCTAATTCAGTTTGATTTGAGACTTTTCTCTTCAATTTGTTCATAATTTGATTGTCTCTTTTTTTTTTCTTATTTGATTTTTTATTATTTTGATAATTTGTTAATAAGGGCCTGTTAGTTAATTATTCTTAGTGATTTAATGCTATATGATTGATTATTATTAATTATTACTTATAGAATTTCAATGACTTATTGTAAATTAATAACAAATAGATATCTAATTTTTGCTTGTTAAATCTATGATGTTTATGAAAAATAAAGAATAAATTTAGCAATTATCGCTTATAAAATTATTAGATTTAGCTTAACCTAGTTCTAAATGCTTGAAACTATTATTAACTAGATTTATTCACTAATTCTAAATTGAATTAATAATAAAGGATTGATTAGTCACTTGTTCTAATTAATCCATATTGAGAATTTGCATGATTACTACCAGCTTCGGGGTATTCATAAGTTAAATAGTTAAATTATAAGTGGACGTCTTAATTGCCAATGAGAAATTAGATAATTAAAGTATCAAATCCTTTAGACTTGATTCCTATCTTCTATTAGTTTTAATCTATTTTTTTAAAATTATTCATTTAAAATTACTTTTAAAAAACTCCTTACTTTCACATTCTATTTCCACTAATTAATTTTTATTCCCTTTAGTATAATTCAAACTTGCCATCTATTACGTTTTAAGAAAGTTTGGTATTTAATTTTGGGGTTAAAAGATGTGCATTAAAATTTTAGCATCATTGCTGAAGAATAAATTGTATAATTAGTATTTATTTTTCTTTAACTTTAACTATTTTTTATCCAATTTTTTATATTTTTCAAGCTTGTCAATGATGTTGAGTAATAAAACTTGATATGAAATTAAGGATTAAACTTTCTACTCCAAGGTTTTTCAATATTCTAAGCAAGATTATAGGCTTTTGCCCTTGACCCAGCAACTTTCAGCTAAAAAAATTATTTAGTTTTTTTTAGTATTTTTTATGTTTTTTTAGTCTTTCTTTATTCAATTCTTATTCCTTTTAATATATGAATTGTTATTCCCATGATTTTAACTTAAATTTTATTCTTAAAAGTGTGAGAAACCTTCATAAATTAAGATGTTAGAATTAAAAGATATGGCTTTTTATAATGATTTTAATAAGACACCTACATCCAAAATTGAGTAATAACTTTATGAATTAACCTTTCTTTTTAGTCGATTAGCAATAATGTAGATGCAGGTAACCCAAGTATGTGATTTATGCTATATAGTTAGACATCTTACTAATATGTGTCTAGAATTTCAAAGATATGAATCACTCCATCCATTTCATTTAGTGGGAATATTTCTAGCTTTACTTGAGTGCCATTATGCTCTAAATTTTAATTCTTATAGCTCAAGTTGGTAAGATCATTCAATTTTTAACTGTAATAACTAACTAAGTTATAATCAATATCAATCTCTTGTTGAAGAATATCGATTAGTGTATAAATTTTAAACTTCAATGATGGAACTTGAGGAACTTATTAAGCAAGTTCAACAAATATAATGTAGTTCTCACAGGAGAAAATATAGTTTCAATAAGAAAGTTAGAGAGCCAATATGCAAACAAGTTAGAGAGCTAATATGCAAGTCAATTACTTTCCACCTTTCACTAATAGGCAAATAACCAAAAAAAAAAAAAACTAAAGATTCTGGTATTAAGGATGATTGATTTAAAAAGAAAGAATAATTTAAGATTAACATTTAACAAAGAGTTAATGTATAGATTAATTTTGGAAGTGAAACCTCTAAATGACCACTTGAAGTGTGCTTTATTAAAACTATTTATGGCAATACCTTACAAATTAAAATTAGATTGAAGATGTTACAATGTTTACCTAAAAATGTTAAAGGAAAACACTTATTGAGAGGTAAACCAAGCTTTTAGGTTTGCATTTCTCTTTCCTTTCTCCTTTATTTTACTTGTTCATTATCTTTCTTATTGATGATATACTTTATATTAAAAATAATATAAAATTTAAATGTGGGGGAGAGAAAGGTAGGATTTCTTTTGTTTTTCTATTAAGCTTTCATATTCTTCTTTTGTGCTTTTGAGTTTTCTTTTTAAATAAAAAAATTAAAAAAAGGTGTTCTTTTTACTTGTTTTTGAAGTTTTATGAGCATTTTAGTTGCTTTTCATTGATTAAGACTTTGTATTTTTTATGAATAGGAAGAAATTGAACTTGATGGTTTTATAACATGATTGAATGAATCTTTATTACCTTTTAAAATTGATTAATATAGTGATGAATTTTGAATTGGTAAATTAAACTTTAGTAACATCTTATGTTGTGAGATTTTGAGCTTTTGATTAAAAATGTATGTAATTCTCTTTCCTTTTTATATGATAACCTTCCTTGAGATTTGTTTCTTTAGAACTTATTTTGATTCTTTTTTAGATTACATTTGCACATGCATACACAAATATGATAAAAGCAATCTTTATATGAGCTAGTGCCAAATAGCTAATCTTGAAATTTTATCTTTGTTAAATCTCTTTGAACCTAATTGCCTTTTCTTTATTGTTTAAGTTATTAACATTTTTCAAATTAAAAATAGATGTCTTTACCTAACCTTAAGAATTAGTAAAGCATTTGAAATCTTTGTAAAATAGGTTCTTAAATAAATATGGTAATGTGTGTATGTGTTTTAAGGTTTGGTTGAAAGAAAAAAGAAGAAAAAGAGAAAGAATAAAAAAAGAATGATGAAAAAAAAGGGAGAGAAATAAAAAATAAAATAAAAGGAAAGAAAAAGTTAAGGAAAAAAAGGTAAGAAGAATTTAAAAAGAAAGTAAAAAGGAAGAAGTTGATAAGTATTTAGAGTAAAACACTATCCTTAAAAAGTTGAAAGATAAATAGTGAATTTTGTAAGAGTTTATCAATTTGGTTTATCCATTTTGAAAGAAATTGCTATGTTGATTAATTTTGAGTCTATCAAAATATTTGTTCATGGCATGTTATGATTCTTGATAGTTTTGTCCTCTTCCTTGTGAATTTTGTGATTTTGAATTCATTCAAAGGTTAATCTTTTATTCTTTAGATTTTATTAAGTTGTGGTTTGCAAGATAAATTTGAATAAAGTTATGCTTGTTCAAGGTTATGCAAAAGCTAAGTACAGGGGAATTTAATGTGCAAGATATTATCTATTATTTCTTCCTATTTTATATTTTTTAGAGGGTTACATATGCTTAATTTAATGAAATTAGTCTTATTTCGTAATTGGGTTATGACTTTAAAATGTTTTGGAATTGTTCGATTAATGCTGAATTTTTACATTATTTCAGGTTTTCAACTATCACTTAAGTTTCAAAGGTCCAATTGGGTGATTTTTTACACTTTTAAAAAGCTAAAAGAAATCTCTAACACTATCATGTTTTGATGGAAGCCTAGTTCAAACATTTGGAAGGCTAATTTTGGTCATGAAAATGAAACTTGTTTTTATCCTAGCTAACCTAATCATGATTTTTAGGTTACATCTGGAGTTCCGTAAGTCCAATTGAGGTGAAACTAGCACCTAAAATCATATAACATCTAACCCATCAACTTTCATGTTTGGGTTTAGCAAAACTACATCATTTTGGTAGTCAAAGTTAGGCTAAAAGCTGGATTGTGAAAATTTATTATAGTAAACATTGTTAATGATTTCAATTGTAAATTATGCTATGAGCTTCCAAATTATGCAAGGCCTTATTCTTTATAACCTTAGAGTATATATTTACTCGACCCATTAGATTTTCTAACTTAAGAAATCATATTTAAGAGGGTTTTGTGCCTCCAAAGGCATTTATTCATTCTAAATAGCAACACTTCTTCTACCTCTCTCTTGGAAAATCACCATAAGTGGCTGATTTTCCTTTAAGGTTCAAGAGCTTAAGCATTCCTAATTTAGTTTGATTTGAGATTTCTCTCTTATATTTGTTTATAATTTGATTATCTCTTTTTTTCTCTGTTCTCCATTAATTATTGATTGTTTTGATAATTAACTAATAAGGACCTATTAATTAATTATTCTTGGTGATCTGATACTATATAATTGATTGTTAATAATTCTTACTTGTAGAATATGAATGATTCATCATAAACTATTAGTAATTGATATCTAATTTTCACTTATTAAATCTGTGATGTCTATAAAAAATAGAGAACAAACGTAACAATTGTCACTTATAGAATTGTTAGATTTTGCTTAATCTAGTTTTAAATATTTGAAACTTTTATTAATTATATTTAGTAGCTTATTCTAAATTGAATTAGTAATAAGAGATTAATTGCTTACTTGTTTTGATTAGTCCATATTGATAATTGGCATGATTATTGTTGGCTTCAAAGTATTCATAAGTTAAGTAGTCAAATTATAAGTAGATTTGTTGAGTGTCAATGGAAAATTGGAGAATTAGAATGTGAAATCTCTTGGGACTTCATCCCATCTTCTATTAGTTTGAATCTAATTATGTTTTAAATTTTCATTTTAAATTATTTTTAAAAATCCCTTGCTTTTATATTCTATTTTCGCTAATTGGTTTTTATTCCTTGGTACGGCTCAAACTTGCCCTCTATTATATTTTGAACAAGTTTAATATTTAATTTTAGTACGAAACAATCCATGTTAAAATCATGGTTGGATCTTAAGCTTTATATGAATTAATTTTTTTCTTTCTAGAATCTATCATTATTTTTTACTCTGTAAAGGAATTTATACATTATGTAAATTAAAATATAAATTTTAGATAATATTATTAATTACAAAATAAATTTCTTTACCATATGTTTTTTAATGAATCATTAAAAATCAGATTTGTTGAAAAGTAATTTTCTTGTCGCTGTCAGTACCAAGAATAGAACCATACTTGCACCAGATTAAATTCGGAGAATGATGACCTTCAACAACCAAATTGTTGTTGGGAAACATTATCACGTGAATTTCGGTCCATCGTGGATTTAAGAAAAAGATGAACATAATATTAATTTATATTATAAAAAATTCATTTATATACAATTGTTATTTATTATTAGAATAAATTATATATATATATATATATATATATATATATATATATATATATATATATATAATTTTGTCATTATTCATTAATTCATGTGTGATTTTGAAGTGTTAAAATTCACTTCAATATATTTTCAACCATTATCATTTCGCTCATCTAAACTATATTTTATTCAAAATTTAACAAAAATTAAGTGAAATGCTCTCCAAATTTGACACTCATCCTTGGAAACAACTTACCTAAAAAAATTCTTAACTTCTATTGGAAATTTGTTGAAGTAATTTATTGTAAGATTGCAAAGAGTGCCGGTGTAGAGGTTAGGTTTTTTTGGGGATAAATTGGTGTATACCAAGCGCCAGATTGAGTCAAATTTGAGAAAACAAAGAATATGTAAGTTTCATGAGTATTTTTTTATTAAATTTTAGACAAAAATAATTTAAATGGTTCAAATATTAGCATTTGAAAGAATTAGTACTTGAATTTCAATATTTACAATAATAGATATATTTAGTAAAAAATGACAAAATTGTATAGGAGGAAAATGTATTTTCATTTTGTTATTATATTTGCATTTCTTTTAGAAAGGAATAAAGCCATTAAAACGGACCGGATAATCCACAGACATATTCGCATTCTTTCTTTTTTATATTTTTACCTTCAAAATAAAGTAGGGTGCTATATAAATATTTATATAAGTAATCCAATACTCACTAAAATTAATTTTTATTTTTCAAATTAATCTAGTATAAATAAATTATTTTTTAATTAATGATTTTATATCTAAATTAATAATTTCAAAATTTATTAATTTTTATTATAATTTATTTAGTCTTGAATTATTGATGTGGATTAGGAATATATTAAATTTATAATTTTTAAATTTATAATTATTATTTTAAATTTAAAATTATTTAAAAAGATTTAAAATTATTTAAAAAAAAGAAAAGGCCCATGGATTCAATTCATGATCTTTAGAATTCCAACTTTCATTTAGAGAATATACAATTTTTGCAAACTAGATGTAGTTCGATCCATTTATAATCTGTTTGCATGGATTGAATGAGTTCATTTGACGATCATCGAAGAGAGTTATGTTTGAGTGTTTTTTTAAAAAGTTATATCGATATGTTTGTGTATATGTACGAGTATATATATATATATATATATATATATATATATATATATATATATATATATATATATATATATATATATATATATATATATATATATATAATTTTTCATGAAAATAAGAATTTAATAAAACTTTTTACAAATTTAAATAATAAAATTGTAACATATGTTAATTATAAATAAAATTTGTACATATTTATTTTATAAAAAATTAAAAATTAATAAAAAATTTTAAAATTTAAAATTTGTACATTAAATTTTTATCTATATCAGGAAGAAAAATGATTTGCAGGTGAATTTTAAAGTACTCCTAAGAGTTTGGTACCTGAGATGGTATGATAAAATACAAGTCACCAAATAAGATTATAAAAATTTTGATAATAATTTAATAATTTTATCTAATAATTTATATTTTATTACACCATTTCGAATACCAAACCTTCAAAAATATGTTAGCAAGTACCTATTGGGAAAGGAAGGTAAGGTGCACGCCTACGCGGGTTCTTTTTCTACGAACTTTCCATTTCGCTGTGGAACCCGGTCCATTGGAATCAGAAAGTCAAATATCTAGCGGAAGAGGTCAATAATATTTTCGCACCTTAATATTTTGGAAGTCAAACCGACCATAGAATTGGAAAGAACTGAAAAACAAAAACATATTGTAAAGAAATAAATAACATTTTAAGGAGTGATTACTTAAGATTAAACAATTATATCGTTGTAAATCAATTTGATAACGCAATTTTAACATGAATTTTATCTTATAAAAAGTTATTTATTTAGTCCAAAATTACACAGAAAGTACAATTTCTTAAATACAAATTAATTAGTTGGCTACTAACTTACCAAATGATGGAAATAGAATTCTTCAAAAAATTATATTTCTCACGTAATACGAAAGGTTACTTAGCAAGCTTCCCTTTTATGAATATAATTTCCTATCTCTTCTAGAGGAAATACGACAAAATAAAACAATCTTAACCTATTCAATTTAATTAATGATTACATTGTCATTATATTTTCATTACTAGAGATTTCATCTATAAGATGTTTATATTTTAGGTAATCAGAATTGTGAGTTTGGAAAGAAATATATAATACATGTCATTTTAATTTTTTATATATAATTTATTAAATTAATTTAAAATTTTATGCTAAATTAAAAAATAGAAAGACTACTAATGCAGAAAAATTATAATAGAAAGAAATACTAGAGACAGAAATATGATTTTAAAGACAAAGAGAATTGAGAACAATTGAAATTTATTGATGTTTCTAATTTTTTTATTATTACAATTTCAAAGGACATATTAAATATTTTTATAATATTTTTCAAAAAATTTAAAGTTAAATCAAATAATAAATAGAAAATTATTCATTGTGTCAATGCCTAACCGTTAATAAATAATTTTCAATACTTTTTATGAAGTTCAAAAAAATTATTTATCAAAAAGTATAACTTCTTGTAAAAATTTACCAAACAAAACCTAAATCTTCAATTGTAACAAATTAAGTCAATCCATTAAACTATCATTAGAGAACTGGCCAAAAGATTAATGGTAACAAATTAAGTCATTTTTTCTATAATTATTTTTAATATTGATTTGATCTTTTGCTGAAATTCTATAAATTGATCTATCTAACAGCAAAACTCATACTTCTTTCATCCTTTATTATTTGTTACATATAATTGTTTTCACAGAAATTAAAAAAGTAATTTAATTCATTTATTTTTACTATACTTTTCAAAATTATCTTTTAATTTAAAATTAAAATTTACTTCATCTTTTATTTTATACATAAAGTTCAAGACAATTCAAAATAGAAAAAGAAATTTAAAATAAATTCGTTGAAATATTCTAAAATGAACGTACAAAATAATAAAGTATTTATTAGTAAAAATAAAGATAAAATTAAAAAAATATTTAATACTTTATTAAAATTTTAAAATAATAAATAATAAATATAAAAACTTTCATATAAATAATAAACGACGCGGAGGTATAATTTTGGCTGGACCTTCCTCATTTATTGGTAATGGTCCATATATCTTTTAAGACTTTGACATGGCAAGTCTTGTGTTGTTAAAATTTAAAAGATACTTTTTTTTTATTTGTGGAAATATAAGAGAGAATAATGCTAAAATCCTTGGTATTACATTGCTTCATTTGTTTTCTGATAAGATATTTTTTGTAAATAAAACTTATTCATTTGTATATAAATGAAGGAATGGTGGGTTACATTTATACCTTATAATTACAAAAATGATTCCTCGCATTATAGTATGGGAGGAAAGTAACTTGCACCTTAAAAAAAAGAAGTTTTCTTTTAACAAATATTTTATATTTAACATTGAATATATAAATTATTTATCATTATCTTATTATTTTATAATTATATTTTTATGAAAGATGTTTTTTGCCAAAATAGAAGCTTTGACTAAGTTTATTTTAGTAGAAAATATTTTTTTTGTAGAAATATAGATATAAATTATTACAATAGTGAAAAATATTTTATACATCTCATGTGAAATGTAAGGAGTTCAATAGAAGATAAATTTTTTTTATCATAATTTTAGATATCAATTTTTTTAATAATAGAATATAAAGATAATATATTATTCCTTCATTATATAAAATTTTCCTACGAAAAAAATATTTTATGAAAAACAAACGGATGCAAATCAGGTATATTTTCTCTTTGCTAAATCAATCACTTCCTATCTAAAAGAATTGTCATAATTTTTTGATGTCACGAAAGATTAGAGTCGCAATTTTGTATTAATAAAAGATGTTTATGCGTGTCTTGCGGTGGAAATTAATAGCATTTAAATGGATGAACAAGGTGGCCTTTACTATAATTAATAAATTGAAGGCTAATACCGGTGGGGAAGCACTGGGATTTATCAAGGAGTACGAGACTTCACAGCAATGGGTGAAAAGATGTGTAGAAATTCCCTGAATTGTGTGAGTTCCCATTGACCTAACCATTGTTTGGCATTTAGCTGTCTTTCTTGGAAGTTCAATTCGTTTACCTTTTTGTGTTTTGCAAGTTCTCGGTTGTTGTGGTTGATGCATTAATCGAAATCACGTGACCTCAAAGTCGACCCGTCCAGCAGAAACGACGTTCTTGACATTTAAAAAACGTGAAAAACAAGAATAATTAAGAAGAAAGAGGAAACGACGTTCTTGACATTTAAAAAACGTGAAAAACAAGAATAATTAAGAAGAAAGAGGAAACGACGTTGTTGGAATGGTTAACTTCCACTGGTACTGAAATTCAAATAAACGAGTCTCGTAGATGTTAGTAAAAATTAACTATACTGATGTGAAGGTATTTTGTATATTACTCCAAAATTTACGACGATGATTTTTATATATAATCAACATTTTTCGTGAAGTTAGACTTCTAATTCTCAATTGTTTAAAAAGAATTGATATTTAAAATCATAATGGTTGTTAGGGTCTACGGTGCATTAAATAAATTTGGCACATTGGATATTTTTAAGAAATCCATATGTTAATATAATCATGCATAGATATTGATTTTTTGAAACTAACCAATGTCTAAAATAGTGAAATGATAATGTTTTTGTACATATAGACATAACTTTATATATTAATTTTTTTTAATAAAACTAATGTGGTTATATATGACATCAATTATTTTGTCACAATCCTCCCAAAGTTGTGATTGGCGTGGAACTAATAATTTTAATCCCACAAGTCTTTGCTAACTTAAAAACCAAACAATTAAGGGAGTATAGGTTGATCTAATTACCACCTTATATGATGTAATCTATGCTCTACCCATCAATGATAAGGGCTTCTTTTAGTAAGTTCAAAAGAAATTTCTATAATGGGTTTCATTGCAACAGAATGTGGCTAGGTCTACAAAAGGAGGAAGGATTCATGATCCTGCTTATTAGGGAGGTGATGGTAACTTCATATATTTATCTAAAATTGTAAATCACAAAAAAATAAGCTTGATAAATTAGTGAGATAACATTCTAAGTAAATAATTGTGGCACATAAACGACTCAGTATGATTACTTAACAATTTGGTCATAAAGAAAATATAACACTCCTGAATATACTGACTCACAGGCCATTTCATACTATGGCTTATTGAGCTACTTTAAAGAACATACTTTACTAATATCAAGATTAATTTTCATCTTGTTGAAGAGTATATACAAATTCCACAAAGGTTAACACATAAGGCTATTAGGCTTATACAACCATTTGGAGTCAACTATCACAATAATAATCTCAATGGAATACATATAGTTAAAGCAAACATTCCTTTTTTTCCCTCTTAGTCATCCTTATTCTCTCACAAAATCTATCATTATCACTTCAATGTTAGCCTTATACTCTCACAGATTTGATGCACAAATGTGACACAAATATATGTGTCATCTCTCCCTTATCAATAATCTTATCAATTTCACAATTCACAATATAAACATAGGCATTTTGCCTTACATTACAATTCCACATTCAAGATGCAATCATGCACATATATCGGTGAATAGACTAGGACATAAATGACTCATCACTTTTAACAACATGAAATCCATATTCCAAGGTTCCATAACATGATAAAGCTAACTCACATAGTTTCTTTCACATTAGGCAAATTCTACCATGCATTGAATAAAACTCAATATATGGATGCATTGAATTTGTTAGTGAATTATGAGTCATTAGATTGAATGTTTTTTACTCAAAAAAATATAAAACTCAATATAAACCATTAAATATTCAATACATGGATGAATTTGATCATTATTATAGAAAAGTTGATTAATATTAAGTGTTTAAAGAATTTCATATCAAAATATGATTGACATTTTATCAAATAACATAATAAATATTTTATGAGATTAGTTATAAAACTGTCATAAAAAGGGAAAATAATGTCAATTCCTATAACAAAAAAAAATTGTCATCATTTCTTATAGAATAGATTACTCGGTAACCGATACAAAGTTAAAGAAATTAGTTTCTAATAAGCAATTAACATGAAATGTTTTCCAAATATTTTTTTAAATTACTTTTTGGCTTCCCCATAAGAATTTTTAAATCCAAAATTAAATAAACTCAACATCTTGTGCAAAAATATGTATTTTGAGTTAAAAATTTTGAAAGATTATAATTTTACACTCGATTATCCATTTAAGATAAATTATATATTAATTTTATATAACTATTCAAGATCTATCCATCTATGTCCTTCCTTATGAAAAATGGTCATTTTCATGAATTTTACCCATTTTTTCCATCTTTTATCGTTGTTCAAATGCTTCCATTTCAATTGTAACATTTTATTAAATAAATAATAAACATCTAACACTCAAATACAATCTTAAAAGTTATACAAGGGAGAGACAAACAAAAATCTCTTAAAAACCTATGCAAAAAATTACAAAATGGAAAAGGAGAAAAATTGAGAGAAATAAAAGTAAGAAAAGGCATCTCTTATGTTTTGAATCAGTGTGACATTTGCTTCATGCTCCATTTTAATTGAAGGAGTATTGGTAGCTCACTAACACATAGTGAGGATAAAAGAACATGTAGAGTTCTTTAAAGGGAGCTAGACAAAAAGGGAGATTAAGCTTGAAAACAAATAAGAAAGAGAGTGAAAGTAATAATAAGGGAAAGAATAAGATATGCTTTACTTATAGTACAAAAATATCCCCATGTCAAAAGTTCTTACCAAATTTTAATACCTTTAGATGTTGAATTTTTTTTAAATCGATGTGCTAAGTTTCTTTGTTGTCTTAACAACTTTTAAATGCTATACATTTTAACATCAACTATATAAAAAATTAACATCTTATATTTCTTAATAATTTCAAACATGTCATCATGTCTAAATGGACATTAATTAATTCCAAAATTGATATCTTAAGTCTCCTCATTTTCTCAACAATCTTTAAATATCATACATTATAACATCAATTAAGTAAAAAATCATCATCTTAAATTTTTTTCGTAATTTCAAAAATGTCATTGCATTTACATAAACATCGATTAATTCTAAAATTAACATCTTAAGTTTCTTCATTTTCTTAACAACCTTCAAATGTTATACATTATGACATTAGTTAAGTAAAAAATATTGTCTTAAGTATCCTAACAATGACAAAAATATCATCACATCTAAATAAATGCCTGTTAATTTTAAAATTGAAGTTTTAAGTTTTCTTGTTTTTTAGCATCCTTTAAATGTCATACCTTATGACATTAGTTAAATTAAAAACCATCATTTTAAGTTTGTCAAGAATTTCAAAAATGTCTTCGTATCAAAATAGATGTTGACTATATTTACTAATCGTCATCTTATTAGTCTTAATAATTTCAAAATTACTATCATGTTAATATAGATATTGACTTTGCCTTTTACTAACATCTATCTACTAACATAGAATTGTAATTCTGTAATAGTAGATGCATAAGAGAACTCACCTTCATATTTTAGGCACAAGCATGTTTTACTTACTCATATTACTCTTTATTACACATAATGATGCTATTCATCTTTATTTTTCATGATCTAAATGGTGTAATATCATAATATTCTATTAAATAGGCATTATTATAAGGAAAAAAGGAAGTAATTAATAGTATATTTGATTATGGGTATCCAAACATGAATTTTGGCATCTATAATTAACTATGTAGTCAATTACTAGGTCTAGAGGCTAACTCAACCTAACTATAATTGACTTAATAGTCAACTATAGCTGGCTTAAGAGCAATTTTGCTTATCTATAATTAACTATGATAGACTAAAGTTCAATTTTTCCTAGTCAACTCAACTATATGCTCATAAGTTACAAAATTTTTAGCAAAATTACTATTCATTAACCAATTTTAATCCCCCAATCCTATTTTTTACCATTCAATGTTTCCACTAACCCTTCAAAACACATAAATCTTCCTCAACAACAAAACCTACTAATTAAGACATCAAGTTTAAAGCTTAAACACAATAGTATACAATTTCATACAAACCCTTTAAAACAAATCTTAAGCAAAATATAAAATTTATTTTATATTTAAGGTAGAATGCTATTTGCAAGAGTTTGGAATAATAGGATAGAGTGAAAGGTTGGAACTTTTATTCATTAAAATGAGAAATTATTGAATTAAGGGCAGTTTCCCTAAATTCTCTTCTTAAAAAATAAATAGGATGTTAATAGGAAAAGAAACACAAGAAAATAAGCTATAAAACATATAAATGATTGAAGGTATTGGATTTTCTTACCTTAATAAGCTAGAAATTAAAGGGAATCGATGGATATTTCTTTATTAAAACCCTAAAGTTTGAGATAGTGGAGAAAAAGATAAGGAAATGAAAGAATGACGGCTATGGAGTAAGGATAGTAGGGAAAATGGTTGAAAGGTATTTTCAAAAAGAAAACAAGTTTACAAGGGTAAATCACACTCACCTTTCTTGAGGATTAACATAATTACATATTGTTCATCTTTATTTTTAAAAATATACACTTATCTCCTTAGTCTATAATAAAAGTTTAACACCATTGGTTATATTTATAAATTATCCATTCTATCCCCTACATACAAGTCAGTCTCTCTTTATCAAAAGCCGGCCTAACCTCTCTTGTTTTAAATAAAGTAAAAAGCCTTTTATGCCGTTAAAACCAATCTCATCATTGTCATACTCCTTCAATTTATAGGTTTGATTTTTTATAATCATTTTTCTTTCTTATTTATTTAATTTCCCTTATTGAACAATAAGAATCAATTTGTAGTTCATCCATTTGTTGGACTTTTCCATCTCATTTGTGAATAAAGTGGGTGAACTTTGAAAGATTGATAGTGATTAAAGGAAAAAGACAATGATATGGCAAATAAAAAAAAGTTTATATCCATAGTAGAGGCTAAATTTTTATTTAAAATATAGAAGCTATAATTGAATTCCAATAAGTTACATCTTCATAAGTTTAGGGTTGTAACATCCAAAGTGTGATGAATTAATGATGGCTGCACAAAAGGCATAGTAGCTACGCAAATGTGGGTTGGTATTTTAATAACGAAAAGGAAGGTAGGGAAGGAATTTAAGAAAGGATAAAGATGGAATTGCATTTCAAGAGGGGAAATTAAGGTAAAGAAGGAAGTTTCAAGATTTAAGAAAGGCAAAAAGGGACATTAACTCAAGTTAGAAAAAAGGGAAAATAAAAAGAAAATTAGGTGTTGGAGATAATTTTAATATAAAAATAAATGTGTTTAATTCATCATAAATTAAGTTTAAAAATATATTTTATTCATATATATTGAATATAACATAATAATTAAAAATTTATTTAAAATTTTATTTATTAAGCATGAATTAAAAAAATATGGAACCAAATAACATATGCGATATATAATTAAAAATATAAATTAAACTTATTATGTAAATTTAAAGAATTAATTACTATGATTGGAAATTGCTTAATTAACTAAAACATCAATTACTAGCATAAATGTACTTTTTTTTTACTTTTCATTTTATTAGAACGAAGGCATAATTGTCTATTTATTTATAAGCAATTACTGTCAGATAGTTTGGGTTACTATATTAGACAAAAAGTTTAGAAAAGGGGAGATGGGTGTATATTTTAAAAAAATAAAAGGAAATTATATGTAATCATGTTAAATTTCAGGTAAGGTAAGTATAATTTCCCCAACTTAGAATTTTTCTTTATTATTCATTCTTCTTTAATTGGTAAACCCTAATCACAATAAATGCCTTATAAACTCTTTCTACTTCAAACCATTATCAAAATCCAATAATTCAATAAAATCTTCTTCTATTAAAAATTGTTAACACATTTATCATCTCAATTATTTGTCATATTAATCAATTTAATAATTTGCTGCTTATTTTTCTTAAATTCCTAAACTGAAGATATGTCATTAAAATAAAAATGAATATATAGAATAAGGAGTAATCAATTAAATAAGTAAATAAATAAATAAATTTTAACTAGAATGTAACATATTTATTAAAAAATAGATTGACATCTAAAGTCTTTGCTTATATAACTTTCATTTCATTATTAATCTTGCTCTTACTCTCCATTTGAAACCCACATTCTTCAATGAAAACAATTCATCATTTTTCCAATAAGATTCAAATCTTCTTTATGTTCTTAGTTTTATTCCTAGTGAACTTTAAGCTCATTTTCATTATTATTATCATTTTCAAGTATGTTTTCCTGTCTTGATTTCATTATCTTTTAATATTAATAGATTATTTAATTTTATTTAGTTGCAATATATATATATATATATGCGTGTGTGTGTGTGTGTGTACAAATGTGCGTGTGTATTAATTGTATTAGCCTTTTTCATTACTAGGTTTAACATTATATTCTCTATTGGCTTTGATATAGGTTTTTAAGGTTTAGTTACTCTCAAGATATATGGTTGTGTTGATGCTCTATTTAGTAGTGATGCTTAGGGATATCTTCCTTTTGTATTGTTATGTTTGCCATTGCTTGCTTTTGTAATGATTGAAGGGTTTAATGTTTCAATATATTATAGAGTAAAACCTTCTTATGCCCTAGTTATGTTAATTGCGGTCTTTATAGATTTATGAAGATTATTCTAATTTAAGTTCAATTGCTTATCATACAAATTACTATTCTTACCATGTGGCATTTGTCATAAGTACAATTGGTATAATCGGCACTTTCTTTCTCATTATGTAATGTCAATCTATAACTTTATTTTTATATGATTATACTTGATTGACACTAGTTTTTTTGAAACAATCACAATATATGTCATTTTGGTGAAGTAACTAGTCTTATCTAAAAAAACCAAATACAGTCCCACAATTATAAAGTCCATTAATGTGGTACACACTAAAGGTGACAAGGCACATGTTAAGTTTAATGGCAGGGGATAGCCAACTAGTCAAACTACAGCTTCATTAAGCAATTACATTAGAGTAACAACAGAGAGTAAAATCTCAATAGCTTATGTAGATTAAAGGCATGTCTTGTGGGCATTGAAATATAAACTTTAGGAAGATGTCTTCATATATACATTTGATTATTTTTCTTTGTGTTAAAAATATATAAAAACATATTACTAGAATAATTACATATTATTATTCTATATGTTTTTTTTTTTTGTAAAATGCCTTCGGTGTTTGCAACACCTAGCAAATGCATAAGAAAGTAGTATAGTAAGCAATGGATGAGTAGAGGGACTTCAAGACAAGGTTAAAGAGGAAATACATCAACAACAAAAAAAGACAAAGGAAAACTCACTAAAGGAATACAACTTCCTTAACCAATAATCATGGGAGAAGTTCTTAGTATAATGTGATAATAGGCATTTTTAAGTAAATTTAAGCATACTAGCAGCCATATTTCCCAATGTCTTTTATATAGGTCATTTATACTCTATTGTGAACTAATATGTAGTTTTTCAATAAGACTTAAGTGAAGCAAACTGAAAAAGATGAAGGAAGATCATATATCCATATAAGCTTTCCTAGGGAGGATACTGAGAACTAGAGCAAACTTTGGTGAAAAATAGGCATACCTCAAATGAGGGTGATGAAGTCAAAAAGCCATTTTTAATTCTCATGATATGTTATGAAAGTGATCCAAGGTTAACTCAACAAGACAATATATGACCCTGAAGAATTAGGTAGTTGTAATAAGGATTATGATTGTTTAAGGTTTAGTTTAAATGCATTATTTGCTTTTAAAGTTTTTATTTCACATGAAATCTAATTATCTATTATATGTTGAATATGACAAGATGCTTTCACATAATAGGCTTCCTAAGGAGAGTTTACCCCTTGAAGAATGGATATCCTGACTGCTATATTGGGGTTTGAAAAGCATTAGTAAGGCATAGTCCTCAAGGACTACTTTAGCACCTCAAAACACTTTCAAGTGTCACCTTTTAATTATGATAAAGAGGTACACACTACAAGGATCACCCATAAACTCAATATAGACTAGGAAACATAAATATAGGGGGCTTCTTATAAGCAATAATAGCATATTAGCATTATGATGAAGTAAACGTACTTCTAGTAACTCATATAGCTAAGCCATCTACTAGTAATTTAACCTTTATGGCCACTAAGGAGTTGAAGGTACTAACCCATACGACTACTAAGTAGCTAGAGGCACTAGCCTCCACTGTGACTGAGTAACCAAAGGTTCCAACCCTTTTATCCATGCCTATTAGCATAAGAGAAATTCTATTAACCTTATTTAAAATAGATAACCATTTAAATCCATCCATTTTTCCACATATATATATTCATAGATTAAGCTTCCAATAGTGAGGTTTCACATTGAACAAGGCCAAGCCCTCTATATTCCAATGGTGGTGAGACCACTTATGTGCCAAGTGGTAATCAAATTAGCTTTGAAAAGCCATAAGCTCTACCATTAACCATTATCGACTAATCAAGTTAAGATGATGATTAACAAGCCCTTAAATCAAACAGTTGAAATGTTAGTGCCAAATGATAACATTCAAATAATAAATGAAGCCTATAAGACCTTTATCACATACTTAAAGACCTTTAATCAATTCCTCGTAGAGGTATTATCATGTATCCTCCTGTTTACTCATATTTTTCATAATTGAAGTTATACTAGACTTATTAATTGAATTTATAAACCTATATTCTATGTTTCAAAAACATAAAAAATGTGATTGGACCACACTATAGTTTTAAGTTTGACAGTTATTAGACCTCTAAATCCTAAGTCCATATCATTATAGAGGTAAAGGTGGTGGGTATAGATTATCCTTTATTCATTGAAGCTAGATGATTTTTGCATCTAGCTCTAGGTGAATTAAGTTTGTTTTAAATTCTTTGAACATCTATTATTTAGTTTTAACTACTATCTATATAGCCATTGAGCTTATGCCACTCTTGTTATAGGTATTTGTATCAATGTTGCAAGACTCAAAAGATAATGGCCTATTATGGATTCTTGTGTTTATATCATATTGACCATTAAGCCTAGAATGATAGTCAAAGGTAATAATACCTAAAGATAACATTCCTTATGAAGCCTAAGAAACAATGTTATATGGCATTATACTATGAAAAGTAAGTTTTACCTACGCATTAATTACAATTAAGGGATTTTCCTATAATAATTTTGACATTTTTTTATGTCATTATATTGTAGATGTCATTCAATGCATGTTATAGTGCACCTCAAGAAAAAAGTTCTATCCCTTGGCAAAGGGATTGCGATTAGGATTTGGGAAGGTATTTGACCATGTTCTAAATACATGCTACATGTAAAGATTGGATTTAAGAGTATTTTTTTAGGAAGTTTACAACCTCATTTATTGAACAATAGGCATTAAAACAAATTTTATGAATTACTAATGTCTACTTATGGTATTGGATATTAACTTCCATTATCTTCACCCTTTTGTTCATTTAATGTATAGTTTTAAATTATTAAAATTAGGATTTGATAGTGTCATAGAAAATATTAGTTTCTATTTTGATTAAGATAATCTATAAAGTTGCATAAGAAATACAAGAGTGTATATGAAGGGAATAAGAAGGAACAAGAGGTTTAAGTTAGGAGTGGACAAATTATACCATGTTAGTTACTTAATAAAATTGATGTTGTATATAAAATATTACACATCGATTCATTAAAAAAAATTAACATTTAATGTTGTTTCCTATAATGGCTCACAAGATACGATGTCAATTATTTTTTATATAAGAATCAACATTATTGTTGTTTTTTATGTTAATTATATAATCGATATCAAAACTTTATGTATAATGATGCTCGTTTAGGTATTGATTAAAAATTGATGTGAATTTTATTAAATACTCAGCATATACTTGCATTTCTGTGGTAGTGTTTCTCTTGTAGTAGAATTGAAAGATCACTTAACAAACATGTGTAATATTTTGAGTCTAAATTCAGAACATTATAGAACAAAAGTTTTAATCTGATGACAAATGTCATTGTAATATTGCATAACTTATGACTTTGTTTATTTTGTCAAAAAATACTTTTCATTAAATTTTTTTTTGTATAAAGTAAGAAAGAAACATATAATTTGTATACCTTGATTGAAAAATTATGATACATAGTACCACAATAGTAAGAGAAAAATAACTTCTTTGAAATAAATAATATTATTTTTCACCTTATTTTCCACATTTAGCATTAAATAAATAGAATATTTTTTGTTATCTTAATAATTTATAACTATATTTGTATAAAAGATATTTTTTATTAAAATAAATGAACCTTAAAATATAAATATTTTCAAATCATTGTTTACTAGTACAAATTATGCATGAACTATACTTAAATTTAAAGAGAATTATCATCGCTCAAAAGGCAAACATTATTATTACTAAGAGAATACCTAATGACACTAAATGGAAGAAAGGAGGATTGGAAATGATAAAGCTTTCTTCCTTATGCTTACTAATTAATAAGTATATTAAGGGAGTATTTAGTGCAACAAATTATTTATAATTTATTTTGATCAATAAGTTAGCCTTTTAAGTAGTTTAATGCACTAGCTTATTTGAAGAAATAAGTAATAATTTGATAAAGTCTACAAAATAACTTATAACCATTAGCTTTTTAGTTTTTTTTCTAAATTTATCGATCTATTTTTAATTAAATGATCATCTATATATCATTTATGTAAATAAATGTTTAGTCTATTCCTATTAAATTAATATAAATATATATAATGTCATAAAATATAATTAATTAAATTTTTAAATAATTATATTATTATTTTAAATATTTTAATTGCATTAATATAATTTCATCTCGAAATAAATATAAATTAATATAATTTATATATCTATTTATTTTAACATATCTTTTTATAATATTTTACATTTTTAGTTAATTTAATAATTAATTTTGATCTTATTTTGCAATTAGTTAATTAGATTAGTAGTTATTAATTCAATTAACTAATAGTTAATTATATTAATCGATTTAATTAGAAAATATTTTAAAAAATTATTTATTTATTATATTAATCAATTTAATTAGAAAATATTTAAAAAAATTATTTATTTATTATCAATTGTTTATATGTAAAACTACTCTATGCTTGGTACTTTAGCAATAGGTACCTACTATTTTATAGCAAACATATAAAGAATGGGTATATAGTGGGAAAAGAAATATTTCCAAATATGTTGGAATAAAGTAGCTATATTTAATTTCTTGTCACATATACAACTTTAAGAATAATATCTTTACATAATAAAGCTTGATAGAATGATAGACAAAGTGTTAGATATATCAATAATTTCAATAAAGGTCATTGCAAGTCCAGTTCCTACTGAACATTTTACGCTCTGCCATCAAGAATTCTATCTTAAGCATTTTTGAAATCATGAAATTAGACTATTATTTTTTTGATTAAAACATAAATAAAGTAAAGAAAATTGACAATTATTGTAAAACCCATATTTAACATTTTAGCAAGCAAATTAATTTTAAAAAGGATGATATACCTTATTATATTACTTAAATGCAGCCAAAAATTACATTTGTACACTATTATAGGTTTAGACCATTGGAATTAATTATGCATATTTACATAAATATTCAATTTCTCCCTAACTTTAGCATTTATGTACTTCTTGTATATTTATTTGCTTTTAAATTACATTTTTTATCTTCTAATATATTTTTATCTTCCTAAAATTTTTGTAAATTCAACTGATCATGTTTGAAGAAATAACATATATTAATTTATTAAAAAAATCAAACTTATAATTTTAAAGATGAAAAATTAATGATACTATTTAAAATACATAATTTAAATAAGTAAAAATACATATGCGTGTCATATGTTGGTCATCTTGCAACTATTATTTAATTTTTTCAATATCTATTTTAAAATCACATATGATATTAATAATGATAACACTATAAAAAAATTGAATATAAGAATATGATTATAATTAAAGAAAAAGTGGATACCTAGGGAACTCCTATGTGATCCTTGCAGAGAACTTAACATAGGAACTTAAGTATCTCTAGAATTCTTATTCCTCAATAGTTTGCCAATTTTTGCAGGAAGCAATATTTGATTGCTCTTTAAAGGCAATTATGATAGAATCGACAATTGTTGACCTATCATTAGTTTAAAGAAATTAATATGATATGTGAAACAAATGTAGCCTAGAGAAGGTAAGAATGAAATTTGTTCCTTTAAGTACTAACAAAACTATGCTATAACATCGAAAAAACATATAAATAAATTGATTTGAGAAATAATTTCTCAATGAAAAGCTTTGTAACCATTGATTTACCTAATAGTAATTCCTAACTTCTACAAAATATATTTAAAGATTATTGAACAAAAAAGGATTTGTAAATACACTACTTAGCTATGCCAAAATAAACATTTAGTGCATTATGATTTAATTAGAAAACATCATTTTGAACCCTACTTTTAAGCTAATTACATTTTTAATAAGGTTCATTATCTATAATAGAGATGGAAGGTATAAGTGTAATTGCTCCATAATAGTTTCATTTTACATGTCCTTTTAATTTTTTGCTAAGAATTTTAAAGAAACTTGTAACATTTACATATAAAATTTTGTTCCAAATAATTATAATGCAATTGAAACTTGAAAGTAACCTTTTTTCTCAATAATGAAACTAAATTGCAATAATAGATAGTAAAGTTAAAATAAGCTAGTATTATGAATTACCTTGGAAGAGAAACATGCTTTCCTTCAAGTGGTATAGTTAGCCTAAATTTACCATCATTTTCCTCAAGAGGAGAAAATTATTTTCTAATTTGTAGAACAAAACTATAAAGAATAGGCCCCTAAAAACAAATACAGAGAAAAATAATAAAATGCAAATTTGATTAGAAACTTATCAAGGGGAAGAAAAATTAGATTATGTATATAAGTGGAAAAGCATCTAAGTATAATTTGGTATTGCCTTAGCAATGGATTAGTGGCTACTAAATTTGCTAAACCCTAATTGCTTACCCTAACCTAATTAATTCTAATAACATTTGGTGTATTGTTTATCTTAAGTTACCCAAATTAAGTTTATTATCATAAACAAAAACCACGTACAACTTCTTTATTCTTATTATTGAAGCTCTTCCCTTATCTATAATTTTGTTGCATGTGTTAATTTCCAACACTAAGAGTAAAGTTGCAAGAACTAATCTCATTGCAAGTAATAATTGTATAGATTAATCTTTGGAAACTTATATTTTATAGGTAATCTGTAAGCAAATTCTAATTAAAAAAGTATATTACCATGAATTAGTGTTCAAATTAAAGTTTAAATATCTTCAATTACAAGTATGAAATCATATGTTCTTAAATAAAAGGCTTATCTTGTGTATATCTCACCTTGCATAAGTCTAAAATGTTATTTAGAAGATAGAACATTATAGTTAAGTACAATTTGTTCAATTAAAAGCACATTTATGAGTTAATCATTTGATATAAGAATATCAAGCAATCCAATAACAATAACCATAAATGTTCCTAATTCATAACTATAATGCACTAAAAAAAGTATGAAGCATATTTATGGATATATAAAAGAAAACTTCTTTCTCAGATAAGTGAAAGCTTTCCTCAAATGCTATGATTTCTATGAAAACAAAAGTTTTTTTTTTTATCCTAAAGATATACATCAATAGTATTATCCAGAGTTAAAAGGAAAAAAAAAGAAGTATGGTATGTTAAAATGAGATGTGCAATTTTTTTGTTATTATTTACAATAAAAAGAGTAAATAAAATATCATAAAATCAAATCCCTTTATTATAATCAACATCATTTTACATTGAAATTATTTAATACAAAACGTGTTTGCATATTGGAATGGCTGAAAAACCCATAACAATGTTATTAATTACATATGGCTATTATTCCTATGTTCTACTCATTTCTTTTGTAATGAAATAGCTAAAAGGTGCATCCTTGAACACAAGCTTTCTTAATTATAGAACCATATGTACCTATTATGCCCACAAGTGGGAAGAAAGTTTATAGTAAGATCAAAGAAATGCTAAAAAAGCCATTATAAATATAATTTTAAACAAAATGCATAATATTTAATTGAGATCAAATGTGTATCAGGGATATGTTCATTAGTCATTACAAATTACAAATTAAAAAGACCTACACAAGGAAGGAGAAGAATAATTGGAAACTTGTATTAAAAAGGATTTCTAGTTAGTTGTTGTTAACAAAAATGAAAGTCATTCTACTAAAAAGGTCTAAGATGAGTTTCTACACCCTTCATTTTCTTAGCTTTCAATATTAGGTTTAGTTTGGTTTGGAAGCAAAAATCATTAATTTTAGATAATTTGAATTAAAATATGCATAATATTTCTTTTCTTTGTTTAACAAATAAAAATATCCTATATTTCATATCTTGCTTACACGATTAAGCTCATAATTTCTCATAATGAAAATTGCATATAAAAAACCAAATCAGTGACTTTTAAACCTATTGCTTTTGAAAGAATCTATCAAACATTGTTTAATATATTTTTGTCTTACCTTCTTGCCAAATTTCTTCACTAACTTTCTAACATGCCTAGCATGAATCCTTCCTAAAAGTTTTCCTTAATACGTAAGGTACATCGATAAACATAATCTTATGTCTTCTAAATTCATTAATTTCATGGAAAACTAAAAAGAATGCCATTCTTTAGATAGGAAAGTTAAATAATTTCACTTACACAAGCTACATTATAGGCATCCTTACACTACTAAGTTAATATATAGATCTTTTAGATCACTTTTCAACAGCTAATTGATGTTTTCAAATTCAAGCAATGCCTACAGTAATCAAAGAAAAACAATAGAAATTGCATATCACAAAAAAAACATAGCAATAATGCATATCACAAAAAAAAAACATAGCAACAGTGTAACAAATTGTCGTATATGATAACAAAAGTATATTATACTGTAAGTATAAACCTGTCAAACTATCTCTTCAAACTCAATTAGCTCAAGATCCTTATCTTTGTGGATTTTCTTCCTTTATGTGTACATCTTCGCAACTTTGCATTAAAAGCATAGAGCAATAAAAAAAATATAAAATCTAGAGTAATTGTTAAAATAGAAGTAGAGCATAATTATTGCATGCACAGTGTAATACAAAATCAATTATACTCCATTTGATAAAATGTGATATCAATTTATATTAAACTTAAAGTTAAGAAATCTTTAGGTCTACAAATAACATTAAAGTCGAATTGTCATTTAGATTTATAAGCCTCTAATTATACTCCAAAGAGCCTAAGAAAACTTATGCAATGCCACATCTTATATTTTTTAAGATTAAGTGTTTGCTTTCTTTGAAACACATTAAAGACATAAAACTTACATGTAGAAAATAAGTTAGTAATCTCACATCCATAGTTTAATATCTACACCACTTTAAAACAATGAGATTTAAAGTTAGACACATTCTTGTATCTCTATTGTGCAACACATATCTGTACTTCCCATTACTTAGCCCAAATAAAAAGGAAAAAAATTCTAACAATATAACTAAATTACACTACCTTTAACTATATAATCAAATCATAATAGAAAGCTATGTATTGTTATAAGTTTTAAAATTATATGACATGCTATATATATATGCATAGCTAGGACTATCATGCATAAATATGATAGGAATATCTATATGGTACAAAAATGACTGTGTGACATAAGAGTCTTAATAATTGAAGGAGCAAGATTAAAACCAACCTTAAGTTTATCTAAGGCAATTAAAAAGAGTATCAAATATTCCTTAAAGTAAATTCAAGCCATACTTTTAATCCATTTTTTTGGTATTTAAAGGCTATTTCTCTATAGAAATAAAAGGTTGCCAAATTAAAGGCCAATTAGATTCATGTCTATTTCTATTGAAAAATCAAGGAAGATGAAGATACTATAAGAAAACTTGCATTTAAAGACAAATGTAAAGGTGAAATTGTTATGGATAAATAAAACTCTAGGAGATATTTTCATGTTGTAAATTTAGCAGCAAAATTTCTAACTTAATGCTATATACATTAATAATTCTATTACTAATTTTTTTATATTTTTAGAATTTTTGAACTTAAAACTATATTAGTCACTAATTTTGTGAGCAAAATATACCAATGGAGTTAGTGATGGAGTAAAAATTTTAAAGTTTCTAATCAAAGACAGATTTAAAAATGAATTTGTGCATAAAAACTTAAAATTTATTTAGTAATGGAATGAATTTTTCTTAAAAATTAGCGACTAATTTACAATACTCATTACTATTCAATTACTAATCAAAACACACCGTTTAATTAAATATTAATTAGTAATAGATTAATCCATCACTAAACTGGATTATTTATCAAAACTCAATACTAGACCCCCCTTAATTCTCCCTTTTCCCTTTCTTCTCTCCCATCTTCCTCCATCAAGTGTCGTTGTTATAGTTTGGTGCCTCCAATCGTCTTCCACTTTCATCACCATCATTGCATTCATCTCACATTATTACACATTTTAATCAATGAATTTGCTCCATTTTATGCTATTTTGTTAAGTTTTTAATTTTTTTAGGATTTAATTTTGTGAATTGTGATTATTTTATGTTTTGTATTGTTAAATATTTTTATGTTTGTTTATTGTATTGTTAATTATTTTGTAAAAAGCTTACTTTTACAAATTTTTCACTAAAAAGCTATAATTTTTTCTTTTAGAGTTAGTACAAAAAAGGTTGCATTTTTTATTTTTTTAGAGTTCAATTTTATGATTTGTGATTATTTTATGTGTTGTATTATTGATTATTGTATTGGTGATTATTTTTGTATTGGATTATTGTATTGTTGATTATTTTATAAGAAAAAAATCTCTTTCAAGATTTTTTCTCGTTAAAAAGTTGTATTTTTTTTCCTTTTAAAGTTAGCTTAGAAAAAAAGTTATCTTTTTTTCATTTAGGGTTAGTTAAAAAAGGCTATAATTTTCACCTTTTTGAAGTTAATTTTTGTAAAAATAAAAACATTTCAGTCTAAAAAAATTATTTTTTAAATATATTATAAAATAATAACACAATCATATCAATTTTTAGTTTAGGTAAATTTACTTCGAAACATTTTATAAAACAAGCATGTCATTCAAAATACAAAATGTTCATATAGTAATTGCAAGTTAAAATAGGATTATGCACACATCTTAAAATAAGCTTAATAATTTTTCCTTGAATCCAAATCACCTAAACTAACTGATTCTATAACCTCACTTCAATCTTCATTTTACAATTACCAATTGTAAAAGCAAAATTTGCTTATAATAAATTAACAATTCAAGTTAGCAACTTGACAAGAGAAATTTCTAAAATCCCATCTTACCTAAGACAAATCTCCAAATCCTTTAACAAGTATAACCACCTAACTAAATTATTATAACATCAATGAAGACCATTATATAGATAAAAATTATCTTTAACTTTATTAAATATCACATCAACTATCAATCCTAAAATATTTAGTCCAACCATTTCAAAATAACTTAAATATTTATCAACTTGATTTACTCATAAATTAAGTTTAAAGGATTTGGAAGATGAAGCTTTTGCCTTTATGTCATTTTTTATCACAAAAGAAGTATACTCCTTCCCAGTTTATCCTAAAAAAATCTGATAAATAATTTAGTTTACCCCAAAAAAATGAATTGGATGTACAAAAGAATAAAAAAAATTTAAAAAAAGTTATTTGGGGCCTTGTAAAAGATTAAGAGTTGGAGAAAAAAATTAAAAAGAAAATACTAAAAGAAAATAACGAGAGCCATCTCACTTAAAATTTGTATTAAGATGAAAAAAGTAAAAATGAAAATATAAAGAAAAATGAGAGTTATATGTACTCAATTAATTTTATATTTGTAATCTAGTAATATATTCTATAATACTTATATAATTTTTCTTTTTTTAAATCAATTTCATTTGTGTATTGAGTTTTAAGCTAAAAGGATTTGTGTTGTTTGCTAATGTTTGTGCAATGTTATCATTTAAATTACTTACTTTAATGAAAGAGTTAACATGTAACTTGTAAATATTATTATGGGTTTTCATGAATATAATAGCTTAGGCATTCTACTATTTGATTCTATTCCTTTCTTTATCTTAATTTTCATTTCTGTAATTGCAAGGATACAATTATCATTGGAACTTTGTTGTATTATGGTTGATTTTGAATTACTCGTTATTGTGGATTTCAAATTCTATCTTTTATTTAGTTTCTAGGAATGGAAAATTATCTTACTTAATCAAATATACTTTGTTCTAGTAGATGCGAAAGATCCACATTATTTGGGTTTATTATAATTTACCAAGTTCAATTCCTTAAGATAAAACATACAACAAATTCTCTATTAGCACTAATTTCTTATTCTTATTTGCATTTATTTTCCTTTTCAATTCATTTACTATTGTTTCCTTCATTCCTTAACTACTGATAGGAGAAGTTGTCTTACTAAAATTTAGTATTTTCAAATTTAACGATATAAGTTCTTTTTGATTTGGTACTTTTAAAAAGGAGGTTGTACCCTACCAATTTTTATAATAGCAAGGATAAGAGCTAATTTTTTATTCTTTTTGATGTACCTATGAATTACATTTAATTTTCAGTAGTGCAAAGTTTGTATTATTAGCTATTAAGTGCGATCCACAAATGGGTTAAATAAGATATTAGGTTAACTTTTCTCCCTACCACCACTAAAATTGGTAAAAGTGTAACCTCTTTTTTTTAGAAAACTAAATAGAAAAAAAATTGTATCACTAGATGTGGAAATAACTTCTTTTAACAGTAGGCAAGAAATGAGGGAAATAATAGTAAATAAAATGAAAATGATACTAAATGCACTTATATCATTGATGTCTAGTTCAATTTATATGATTTATTGATATTTGCAAAGCACCCTATCATGTGTCGAAAACACCTACTAGTACATCCTTGGGGTTTAGATCCAATTAATGGTAAAATTTGGGTTGCATATAGAGAGCAACTTGTAAGTATTAATATGGAATAACTCATTCAAATTGAAAAAAGGAAGAAGATGACTAATTGTTTGATGTAGAATAGCATATTCAAGTTGAAGAAAGGAACTAATGTTTTTATAGGTTAAAGACCTACTATATTATGTAAGTTATAGATGATATATTTTTTTATTAGCTTAACAATATTTTAAATTACTTTACTATGATTAATATTTTCCTAATTGTAGGAGAAAGGCACACTTTTATATACCCATAACATAAGTAACCAAGGAGCTTAATGTGGGTTTCACGACTTTGAAGGAAAAATGTAGATTACTAGCCACTTAGAGGTGGTTACATAATAGAGGAAACGAATAATGATGAAAATTGTCCTTATGATATCCTTAAAGTAATTCTTTACTTTCGTATCCAAAGGTAACAAGTTTTATTCTTAAAGCCTTTATCAGCAAACCTTCTTAGAAATACACATTCTTTCTTGACACCAGTACTCTTAGATTTACTCTATTGAATTGATAATATAAAAAAAAAATAAGGTCATCTTTATATATTTCCAAATGGCAATTTGACACACAAGTGGTTGAAAGAGGAGAGTAGCTTAGAAGTAGCAACTTGCATTTTAGTAATTAATGATTAAGTAGCATGAGCATAACATTAATATGTTGTTTATTTTCATTTGTAAAAACTTTAGGCATCAAATTTTTTAGTATATATATTGAAATTCATCAATTTTATTATCTTATTACTTAATATAAATAAAATATCCATATTCAATTTTATTTCATGAAATTGGATTCGAGTATTTGATTATTGATAGGATTTTAACTTTATGAAATTTGATTAGGCAGGGTGTTCAATGTTTGAATTGCTTAAAAAAAATAGTGCATTGACAAAGTGCATAATATTAGTGATGATATTTTAAAGACAATGCAACCAATTTTTTAGGAATTTGCTAGTGTAGTGATGAATTTAGTGATGGTTTAAAATTATTAATGATATTTTAAAGACAATGCCACTAATTTTTTAGGAATTTGCTAGTGTAGTGATGAATTTAGTGGTGGTTTAAAATTATTAATGAATTTATCTATTGCTAAATATTAGTTTAGCTAAGGATTTAGCAACGAACTCAATTTTACAATGAAAATATCCATTGCTAACTCATGTTTCAAGGATAGAGATTTAGTCAATTTCTATAAATTTTACGATGGACATATATGTCACTAATTCCGTCCCGTCATGCACTTCTTTTGTCATCGTCTCACCAAATTGCAATAGATTTAGCAATAAATTCCTAATGCTTTCTTTTTCATCATTAGTTCCATTGCTAAAATTTTTTAGTGATAAAATTTACCTAATTAGCAATAGATTTTTCCATCACTAAGTAATTTTCATTTAGTGAGACTAGAAAATTACTACTCATAACTTTAAAGACTATGGGGGAAATTGAATTTTGGAAGTGCTATGACTTTAAGGTAAGCTCTTCAATAATGAAGCTTCTCTTTTTTTTTTTTTTGATAGAAACTTGTTCCATTCTTGATTGGTGTAAAAAAATCCTTGTTTACAAATTCTTTCTTTTCCCTTTTAGGTGAATTATGAAATTCATAAGAAAAATAAACATGCATAATAAGGGAGTGTCACATGACAGGAAAATCATGATGAATATATAAGTAATAATATTAGTAATTGATTACCTATAAAGATATGGATATATTTTATGATTTATTTAAGTATACGTGTTTGTTTGTATGTGTGTGCATTATATGCATATAATTTAATTTTATTAATTTTTACATTTTATGTAAAAAAATTAAATTTATTAAATAATTATAAACAATTATTTTGTTTAAATATTGATTTTATTACGTAAATTCAATTAATGGAAAGTTAGATGATTATTTATTATTTATAAAACACTATTTTATTCAAATACTATATATATATATATATATATATATATATATATATATATATATATATATTAAATTAGTATATATATGATTAAAGGTGTATTGTGGCATAGTGTTTGAGTATTAAGCATTAAAATTCAAGGTTTAATTCTTCTAATTAACACATTTAACAAAATAATGAATGAAAATAATTATTATTAAATGATTTGAAAGTGATTTTAGCTCTTATATAGACATTTAATGACTCAACTATTTGAAAAAGTTGAATTATCCATCTTTTTTAAATTAGCTTATTAAACCCTTTGTTTGGATACAAAGAAAAAAAAAGGAAAGAAAATAAGAGGAATGAAAATAACAAAGAAATATTTTTTTTCTTGTTTGGTTGTGCAGAAAATAGAAAGAAAAAAAATGATTCATCATTGCTTGTTAAGGTAAAAAATTGAGAGAAAGGAAAATCAAATAATGATAAATGATAATTTTATCTTTTAACTTAATATATTTATTTAACATTTTATTTGTGATTGATATGAGCTACAATTATAATTTATCATATTTATCTATATTTTTTATAAATATATATTTAACAACTAAAAATATAAAAATATTATTAATTAAGTATTCATAAAAAAGTTTATAAATTACCTTTTTCATTGTAATTAGAACCATATTTATAAAACTCACTCACCAATTCTGTTAAACCACTAATTTTGCCTAAAGTTTTTTTTTTTGTTATTTGATTTAAACACTTTTTTTAACTTTTTGTAACCTCTAGAAAGAAGTTTCTTATATAATTGAAGAAAAATTATGATAAAAGTAGATTATCAAAAAAATTACAATAAAAGTAATGCCACTTACATTCATATCTTACATTATCATAAATATATAAATTGAAGTTACACTCAAACTCTAAAACCAAACTACAATCCTAAAATATTTACTATATATAATATAGTAAATTAGAGTTTAAGGGAAAATTTTATTATACTATATTTTTATACTCTGACTGGGCCAAACAAAATTAGGTAACAATTTGCATTAGAATTAGAAATATGAATAAAATATAAATCAATGTGAAAAATATTGTGAACAAAAAATATATGCAAAATTAATTAGTAACAATGATTATGAATACTCTTAATTTATGTGATCAAGGAGGAAGATAATTTAAATGAGATATTTTATGTAATTAGGAGAAATTTTAAATAAAATATTTGATATAATTAGGAAAAAGTTTATTTAAATAAAATATTTCATTATAATTTAATTTGAAACATAAACTATAAAATACAATACTATTAGTTTTATATGTTTAATAATGCGTATTAATTTTTTTAATTTATAATTTATTTAAAATTTAATTTATAATATTTGTAATAGTAATTGAATGAATAATTATTTAAATGAAATATGGATAAAATTGTAACAAGCAAAACTTTTATTCATTTTTTGTCCATGTGTGATAAGAAAATTTTTTTGATGGATCTTGCTTTTCTTTATTTATTTCTTTTCTTTTCTACCCATTTTTCACTTTGCAATAAAAAAAATATTATTTTTCACTCTTTTTCTTTTTTTATATTTTTCTTCCCTCTTATTTTCTATACAAACGAGGGGCATGCCAACAATAGTTTATTAAAAATCAATAGATTAATTGAATTAGTTGTTTTTAATAAACTAAAATGATTATAATCAACAAAATATTATTTAATAAATAATTTTTTATTAAATATTTTTAATATAATTAATTATAAACTAATTTATCAACTATTTCTATGAGAGTAAAAGCACGCCACCCATAGGCACTAAAATTACAAATATGCTATAAGATGTTTTCAATTATTGACTTTGAATATTTGTGAATTCTAGATTAGTGAATCATTAGTCAACATTCAATTAGGATTTGAAAATGAAATTGTCGGGGTGGAAAAAGGCCCATATTTTAACCATACTGTGGTATTACTATTTGTGCTCCATTAACCTTCAGCTACTTACAGCTTTACAATTCTTCCCCTGGGGTATTCACTCTTTAAAAACTAATAAATTATATTCATCTTTTGAAATTTAATTTAGGCTTGATAGAAAATACTTATTATAAAATATTAATAATAAAAATTATTTTATTTATTTAATTTTAAATATAAAGAATTTGATAAAGATAAACTCCTCTATTTTAAAGAAGAATTTACTTTTATTTATTATAATTTTAGATATTATTTTTTAAGCACAAATATAAGCAGCATGTTACTTCTTCATTCATATACATGCAAAAGGCATTTTTATAAAAAAAAATACTTTCTAACGAAATAAATAAAACTTTAATTACATTTATATTTCTTTTATATCAAAAATAGGATAGGTGAATATATATATATATATATATATTATGTTGAGTGAATGTATATTCAAGTTAAAGGGAATGAGAGATGAATGGATATAAAAATATAGGTTAGTAAATACTTTTAAAGTAAAAAAATGTATAAGTATAATTACATCATAAACTTAAGAAGCATAATTACATTAATTTTCGAGGAGATAAACATACTTATTCTTTAAAAAATTACAAATTTTTGTATGTTCTAATAGTTTTTATTAACTAGAAGCCTATTTCTGCATTTATAGTTTAAAGAAATTATAACTAAGTATATATGCATATGTTCCAATATATAATTTCTAATTAAAATTTTCTCATGACACATTTTCTAATGTAGCGTGGGGTGCCTATGCGTATACATGATAAACATTTAAATAATAAGAAAATTTTGGAGTTTTTTCAATTAAATCCTTGGACACAAATTGAAAACTAATGACAAATGTTGTTAGGAAAAATATTTCTTCTCTAAACACACAAGTGTAATCAATTAAAGTAGTATAACAAAGTATACAAAAAATTTAATGTGAAAAATCTCAATTTTTAAGAGAAAAATTATAGATGAGAAAAGATCCACTATATTGTTAAACATTATAGAATAGTGTGTGTAAAAGTTCTCAATCATAATCTCACAACTTCTTAATCATTATTTCTACATTTCTTGCAAATCTTTATGAAGGTTTTCACATAACCCTTGTAAGCTCTCATCTTATATTTTTCTCATATTTCAAATTCTTAACTAATACAAATATTTATATCTAAAAATACTTATTTAATAAGAAATCACACTCTAATACAAAAACCTAACTTGAATAGGAAGATAACTCATAATAAGAAATAATCAATAATTGATAATAATTTAAATTTAGGTCATTTGGTCACGTGCAACATGGCCTAACATTTTATCTTTAACAAAATTGCCCATAAAATAAAATAAATATCATAATACAAATCTAGTCATATATTAAAATAACTTGTCAAAAAAATTAAATATTTGGAGAATTTTGCAAATATAAATCCAATATATATATATATATATATATATATATATATATATATATATATATATATATATATGCAAACTTTTTTCTAAAACTTGTGTCTTTTATTCTACTAGCAAATATATGTTACTATCCTAAAATATCAGTAAAATATCAGTAAAAATATCACATGTAATTAGAGTAAACAAAAGATTAATAATGTGGAGATAGACAAAACAAGTAAACATGTATAAACTTTTTTCTTAAAAAATGTTTTGAAAGAAGACTAAGTTCATATTCTTGTAAACTAAACTAAAAATCCAAGCAAACTAAAGACCTTTAATGCTAGCTATTATACAAGGCCATCAGAGTACTACTGATAATTTATGAGATTTTTTGCCTTATAATGACAAATAGCAACAACTTTTTTCACAAACTCAATCTTCTAATTCTTCTTCCATGTTTTCAAAGGAAATCTAGAAACTAACAATAGCCTTTAGACATATCTAGCAAGCAATAAGCTTTATGCAATAGAATTTGGTTTTTGTATATAGGTTTGGTACAAAAGGTCTTTTCCCATTCACCACTCTATTTTAGTATTTTTTCTAAGTCAACCTATTTGTCTTTAACTTTTTTTTCTTGAATTTCTCCCTTGGTATGTGGTAAAGTTGAGGAATAAGGATTGATCTTATTATGTTTTCTTCATACTATTTCTTTCTTTGTTAAATTGTAACTAGATCACAAAATTTCCATTACTATGTCCAAGTAATCACATGTGTTTAATCGATGTAGAGGAATTAAATGCTAGTAACACCTACAGATAAAGTTATAGGAATCTATTTAGCATGATGTTTTCTCTTTTTTTCTAATTCAAGATTCTAATGTTTGTCCTTCATTTCTTGGCACATTTATCCTTTATCCCTATTGCTTTCAAAATAGTGTTTTATACTTTTTGTCTAAATTTTTAAGTTTATTTACAAATGATTCATATTGGATGTACAATTATTATTCAACTAGAAAAATGTTAGTGGATTTTGAAATTTATCTAATTTATTTAATTATAAAGTAATTATTGAATTATAATTATGCATCCAAATTCTTTCCACACTAATAAAAAGATAAGATTACTTGGTTTTAAAGATTCTTTCACTTTCATAAGCTATGGACACTTTTTATTATTTCTTCTTTCAATAAATTCAGATATGTGATACCCTTACTAACATTTTTATTCTTAATTTTCAGTAAATTAAAAATATTCTATCAATTATGTAGATAAAAAGAAGATTTTACTTGATAAAAGAATGCTCTAAATTAAAGTAAATAAAGTATAGATAGGATGTTTCTCTCTCCAGGTCGAAACATCATCTTATTAGTTTCATCATGAAAAGTAGTTTTACTTCCTTGCTATCAAAGACTTTGTTCCTTGAAAAAATGGATGCTAAGGTTCCATTTTTAGTGAAGGAAGAAGGCCTAACAACAAAATGAAAAGTAGATATTTTATAAAAATTAGAAGTTAAAAAACCTAATAAGCATACTATGGTTTAAAAATAAATTGCATCAATTCTGATTTTTTATTGCAACATCCATCAATTTAACTTGATTTTGTAAGTCTTCTCATATTTAATGCAAAGCATAAGATAAAGCTATAACAATAAAAAAGCATAAAATGCACACAATGCCTAGTGGCTAGATGAATTAGTAAATGATAAAAGAACTTGTGGTTGGCCAAATGAGCTATTAGTGAAGGCCAAATGAACTTGTTTAACGATATGGAAGACATGATTACTTGGTTTTGAAGATTCTTTCACTCTCACAGGCCATGGACGCTTTGTAATATTTCTTCCCTCAATGAATTCAGATATACAAACTCTTACGAACATTTTTGTTCTCAATTTTCATTAAATTATAAATGTTTTATTAATTATCTAAATAGAAATAAGACTTTACTTAATCAAAGAATTCTTTGAATTAGAATAAATAGAGTAAAGAGACGGCAACTCTCTTTCCATGTCGAAAATGGTTGTCATCTTACTAGTTTCATCATAAATGGTAGTTTTGCTTCATTATTGTTGGAGCAATGTGGTGACTTGCTCTTATCCCTAAAAAAAATAGAGGCTATAGCTCTATTTTAAGTGAAGGAAGAAAATATAACAACAACAAAATAAAAAATAAAAGTTTTATAAAAATTAGAAGTTAAAAAAACCTAAAGAGTATACTATGGTTTAAAATAAATTACATCAATTCTTATTTTTCTTTCAATATCCATCAATTTAACTTAAACTTCCAAGTTTTCTCTCATCTAACACAAGCATTCAACAAAGCTACTATAAGGGAAAACATAAAATGCACATAATACTTAGTGGCTAAACAAATTGGTGGACAATGAAAGAACTAGTGGTTGGCTTAACAAGCTATTAGTGGAGGCTAAGTGAACTTCTTGCAAGTTGACATCAGTGATATAGAGTTTTTGAGAAAGGAAGAATAGGGTTAGGGATTTATAGGGAACTAAATTAGAAATCCTAAAAATTACTAAGGAAATATGGTTAAAATGAAATCCAAATGGTGAAAAAAAATGAAATGTAAATGAGTTTTTTAAAAAAATATGAAGTTTAAAAATAAGATTTTATAAAAAAAAACTGAATGAGTATACTATGGTTTAAAATAAATTGTATC
This sequence comes from Sindora glabra, assembly GCA_020226215.1. Lineage (NCBI taxonomy): Eukaryota > Viridiplantae > Streptophyta > Magnoliopsida > Fabales > Fabaceae > Sindora > Sindora glabra. Next base: position 39,872,866 of record CM035228.1, on the reverse strand, counting down.
AATTTTTATTTTTTTGTTGTAACATCCATTAATTTAACCTAAACTTGCAAGTCTTCTTATATTTGATGCAAGCATTAGACAAATTTACTACTACAGAAAACATAAAATGCATTCAATACTTTATCATCAGGCAAATTGGCCGATGACAAAGAACTAGTAGCTAGCTGAATAATTTACTTGTAGAGGCCAAATAAACTTGTGGCAAGCCAACTCCAATGATATAAAGTGGTTGAGAAAGGAAAAACAAGTTTATGGATTTATGATGAATAGAATTAGGAATCCTAAAAATTGTTAAGGAAATATGGTTCAAGTGAAATACAAATGAGTTTTTTAAAAAAATGAAGTTACAAAAAAAATTGTTGTAAATGGCAATATAGAGTGGTTAAGATGGGAAGAATAGGGTTAGGGATTTACAATGAACTAAATTAGAAATCCTAGAAATTGTTGAAGAAATATGGTTTAAAGGAAATGTAAATGATTAAAAAAAATAAAATGTAAAGTTAAAAAATAAGAGTTTTATAAAAATTAGAGGTTAAAAAATCTACCAAGTATACTATGGTTTAAAATAAGTTGCATCATCCATCAATTTGACTTAAATTTGTAAGTGGTCTCACATATGATGAAAGCATTAAATGAAACTATTACAACAAAAAAACATAAAATGCATATAACACCTAGTGGCCAAACAAATTGGTGAACGATGGAAGAACTAGTGGTTGGCTGAACAAGCTATTGGTAGAGGCCAGATGAACTTGTTGCAAGCTAAATTTAGTAATATAAAATAGTGTAAAAAAGGAAGAATAGGCTTAAGGATTTACATTGAATTAAATTAGGAATCCTAAAAATTATTAAGAAAATATGGTTTAAATGAAATACAAATGGCCAAAAAAATGAAATTAAATGAGTTTTCTAAAAAATATGAAATTAAAAAAAATGAGTTTTATAAAAATTAGAAATTGAAAAACCAAACAAGTATATTATGGTTTAAAATAAACTACATTAATTCTTTTTTTTTTTGCAACATCCGTTGATTTAACTTGAACTTACAGGTTTTTCTCACATCTCATGCAATTATTTGACAAAGCTATTACAATAGAAAGCACAAAATGCGTACAATATCTAATGATTGTATAAATTAATAGAGGCTAGATGAACTTGTTACAAGTTAACTTTGGCAACATAAAGTGGTTAAGAAGGGAAGAACAAGGTTAGGAATTTATAGTGAACTAAATTAGGAATCCTAAAATTGTAAGGAAATGAGGTTTAAATGAAATGTAAATAGTGTAAGAAATGAAATATAAATAAGATTTAAAAAAATGAAGTTGCAAAAAAATTATTGCAAATAGTGATATCGAGTGGTTGAAAGAGGAAGAATAAAGTTAGGAATTTATAATTAATTAAATTGGGAATTCTAAAAATTATTGAGGAAATATGGTTTAAATGAAATGCACATGGAAAAAAAAAGAAATGTAAATAAGTTTTTTTAAAAATATAAAGTTAAAAATATGAGTTTTATAAAAATTAAAAGTAAAAAAAAACGTAATGAGCATACTATGGTTTGAAATAAACTATATCACCAACGACCGTTGGTCCGAGTGGAAGGAGCTCGACACCCCTTAAGTAAGGTCTCAAGTTCGAGCTTTATGAATGGAGCAGACGGCATTAGGAGAGCTCCCCCTATATTGGGTCTGACGCGGCTCGAATCTGAATTAGTCAGTGGCCCAATGAGGCTTGCTAGATACTGGATGACTAGACCAAAAAAAAAAACTATATCAATTCTTCTTTTTTGTTGTAACATCCATCAGTTTAACTTGAACTTGCAAGTGTTCTCACATTTCATGCAAGAATTTACTGAAGCTACTGCAATAAAAAATATAAAATATAAACAATACCTAATGGATAAACAAACTAGTGGACAATGAAAGAACTGGTGGTTGGCTAACAAGCTACTAGTGGAGGCCATATGAACTTGTTAAAAGTTAATGATATAAACAAAAGCAGAAGAATATGGTTAGAGATATGCAATCAATTGAATTGGAAATCCTAAAAATTGTTAAGGAAATATGAATGACTAAAAAGAAAAAGAAACGTAAACAAATTTTTGTAAAATTATAAAATTATAAAATAAGAAATTGAACTCAAGATTATCTTTTATAACAAAGCAAGTCGCTCTCAATCTATTACTTAAAATTGATTGCCTTTATTCTATAGTTTTGATATATATATCACTTTTAAAAGTTTAAAATTCCCCCATTTTTAAATTATATACTACTTCTATTAATTTAATTAATTTTAGAAAAGTAGCTCTAAATAAAAAATAAAGTTAAGATAAATCACAAGTACAAACCTGTAGTTTATTATCTTCAGCCAATATTTAACCTCAACATTAACCAAAATCAATACAATCTATACCATCAAATCAAAATCAATTTTTGAAATATAATTTCTATAACACAACAATATCTTAAGAAATAAAATTTAAAATTTTTTTTAGCTTTTTGGAAGAATAATTTTATTGTGTAGAACAAATTTGTTAACAAATAAATTTAAATAGAATTTTAAAAGTAAATATGAAAATTTTTTAACCTAAAGAAAACATTAATTAATTTTTTTTGTATAAAATAATTTTTTAAAAAATTAAAATTTTTATTCAGAATAGTTAGGCAATAGTTAATAAAGTGTTACTTAATTTATATTAGGTAGCCATTTTTTTAATTAACATTCAAATAAATATTTATTTTATAGTAGGCAACAATTTTCAAATGTTTGCAAAATTAAAAACAAAAAGAAACACTTTTAAAACTATTGCGAATTTAAACTTTATGCAATGATTTTTCTATTATTGTTGAAAAAATGTTACTTAAATTAAGAATAAAAGATAACACTCTCAAAATTGTTGTCTAATTTAAATTTTAGGCAATGGTTCCTTAGATGTTGCCTAAAAAAAGTGTTACGTAAACCAAGAACAAAAAGCAACACTTATAAAACTATTACCTATTTAAACTTTAAGCAATAGATTTTTAGCTATTACCTAAAAAGTGTTACTTAAATCAAGAACAAAAATCAACACTCACAAAACCATTGCTTATTTAAGCTTTGAATAACAATTTTTAAGTTGTTGCCAAATTTGGCATTACTATGGGCAAAACATGTTGTTCACATAATTTATGGTTTTTAGCTTCTTTCAAGTATGCTTTTTGCTAAACATGGCGATGTGGTAAGGATGTTGTTCCTTTGTTTTTATCTTTTTTTATTTTTCGATCTTTTGACTATGAAAATTTTTCAATTTTATTACTATTCCTTAAGCTTGTTTTTCATTCTAATTTTTTTTCTTTTAGAGTTCACATTTGACTCTTGGATAGTGTTTCCATAATTTAGGATTTAGGCAATATGAAAACTTGTTTCATATGTTAAGAGATTTTGTAAAATAGAAGATTTTATTAGTTTGTACCAATATGAACATTTTTTTCTTTGATAAAATTGGAGTATGAGTGATTTTAGGTAAAAAAACATGATAAAGAGAGAAAAATATTTATGAGATATGAAAGTATAGTTAATAACTATAGCAAAAAGTTATAGAGTTGCTATGAAGTACTTGTACAAGGAAATGGTTTAGTTGCAATAGTTATGTGCATAGTAAAGATTAGTTAAGAAAATATAAACTAAAATGATGAAGATGGTTTTAATAGTCATTTAACAGTTTTGTTAAGTAAGATCAACTCAACACTTGCAAATGAAAGCATTTGAGAAGTTTAATTCCAAAATATAAAGCCAATTCAAAACAATCAACAAATTTTAAAAACTTAAGATAATAGTAGGTGCCCTAAACTACAAGAATGTGAGTAGACATAACCTTAAACATGAGGCAAATATGATCATCCTTAAACAAAAATTAGTTACAAATGCAACAAAAAGGGAAAAATAAAAAGGACTTGATTAATTACTCTTAGTTTTAAAACTTGAACCTAAAAGGGGCAAGGTTAAAAGATCCTTAATGAACAACTTTAAGAATATAAAAAGACAAAGTCCCTACATAGATTTAGAACATAACAAATTTAAGTGGTGTTCAGCTCCAAAATTTAGAAATTCATATAGATAACAAGTAATTACTATTTATATACTAAAATCGAGAGCTTATTGTCATCAACATGATTATAACTAAGATAATTATTACTATATCATCATTTAGTTGCTAATTATAGGCTAACAAATTCAAAACACAAAGTATTTGAGAACCTAAGTTGCCAAAGTAAGGCTTAAAAAGGATTCTCCCTTTAGGATACAAGCTCGGTCCCTTTAGTGAAGTGCTTTCCTTTGGCCTTTAAGCTAATGCCTTTAGGAGTCACATAATACTAAAGTATACACTTGACCAAACTTTACTTTTGTTTTGTTTAGATTAATAGCAAAATAAGTAAACATATAAATGTCTATCGAAAAAAGTTGTTAGATTAAAAAAGGTCAATTAGCTAATTAGTACAAAAAAGTAGGTTGTGGCTTTTTTCACTTAGGGTTTAAACAAATTGCAAACTGTAGGTTCCACTATTGATTAGCATGGAGTAGCAAGGGAACGCCATCATTGATCATTAGTGACTTATATTGAAGCAATGATTCCATTGATGATTTTAAGTTATTTTTACGTCATGAGTTTATGGTTGCCAAGGATAGCTTGTTATGAATTTAGAGGATACTTCCATATTTCTTAGTTTTGAACTAGAATTAGGAAATATGCCTGTACATAGATTTAATTTATTATAAAATTAGGATTGAATAGTATTATTATTATAAATATAAAATTATTTTATTAACTCCCATGATGTTATGTAATGCATATGAAGATTAAATTTGAGTTAATACTCATTTTTTATTTTATGTTTGTCTATTGGTTTAACCCATTAATAAATATTATAAAAAATTTACATTATCACATATTACATATAAATATAAATATAATAAATTTAGCAACTATCATAGAACCTTTAAAAGAAAAAGTAAAGACATAAGCAAATTAAAAAAGATAAAGATTTAATAAATATATTTTTTATTTATCTTTAAAATAATTTTTATTTAAATTCTATAATAAATATATATTATTTATTATAATGAAAAGTTGTAAAACTATAATTTAAATAGTTGCTCATATTAATCACATTAAGTTATAAAATAAAATAATAATTAAAGTAATTAGTTTAGTAATATCAATTTATAACCTTATCTTAAAGGTCATGGCCTTAAATCTAGAGGATCCAAATATATGTTTTTTTTATATTACAAAAATAAAAAAAATGATAGGATATTTCATCGTATGCTGCTGCATGGCCTGAACTAACCATCATGCCATGTGGTAGTGATCAAACCTTATTTTAATAGTAATATTTATATTATATATTATTCATAAGATTCTTGACCTCTTATTATAACAATTTTTTTTTATGATTTGCTACATGTTAATTTGTTACTTTTTTAATGAAAAGCTAATTTTTCATTTCTTCTTCACTTAAAAGATAAATTATGAAATAAAAAATAATTTTTTTATATTTATTAGTCACCAATAGTAAGTTATAAATGTAAAGCTATTGATTGCTTTTTTCATTTATCCTTCCAATGTTAAATTAATTTCTAATAAGAATTTGAATTTGAATCTCTACTTATAATTAAAATTCACAACTATTTATTTATTTTATTTTTATAAAAAATTTCTCAGATTATATTTATGTTTTGCATTTTTTTCTATTTTCATATTCAATCACTTCAAAGCTACTATTTTTCATTTTTATCTTCAATATCTATAAGTTTTCTCTCTTATTACTTTCAATTTTTTATCTTTATCTTAAATATTTATAAATATTCTTTTATATTACTTTTAATTTTTTGTAATTGCTTAATTCAAAATTCCTATCATATAAATTTCTTTTTATGATTTCTTTTGCTTCTTTTTCTATTATTATTATTGTAATTTGATTGTTATTTCTTTTTATTTTTTGTTATAAGTGCTTTATTTCCATTGAATTTTTGTTAATTGGTTCTCATTAATTTAATAGATTCTTGATGTGTAAAACTACAAAGATATACATTTTTAATATAGTTTATATATTTTATTTTATCAGGTAATTTTTTTTACTATTTCATAATATTTAATAAGAAAAGCATAATTTTAAATAAAATTAAGAAGGGACAAAAACTATCATATGAACATATAGATTATTAATTATAAAATTTATAAATTTATAATTGATAATACATATATATAGGTTATTTTTTATTACTCTAGATTTGTATAAAAATATTGAAATTAACAAATGCAATATTTTTTATTTTTGAAATTTAAAAGTTATTTTATCTTTATCTTCATCTAATTTTGCTTGAAAATTATCTATTTTTTTATTTTCATTTAATTTGATTAGTAATTTTTTGTTCTTATTTTTATTTCATCTTACATCCAATTTAAAATTTATAAATGTTTATCTATAATGTATTTTCTCTTTATTTTCATTTAATAAAATTATTTTTTACTTCTATAAATAAATGAACAATCTTAATTGCATCCATTTGTCGAATAACATAAGTGACTAAATACTTCAATAATTTATTTTTATTTGGTGAATTCTTATTATAGTAATTGTAAATTTATTTTTTTAATTTTATAATCTAATTAATTATTTAATTTTTTTATTATTATGTTCCTAAATAACTATATTGTCTTTTTCACCTTTTTTCCCTCTATGTCCTTAACATATTTTTCTTAAACTTCAACTAAGGGGTGAATTAATTCTTTTTCTAAATATCTGTTACCCATTACACACTTTTTATTTGTTTACTATTTATATTTTTTTATAATATTCTAAGAAAGGAATTTTATTATAATATAAGTCAATCATTGGTATTTTTCAACTAAAAGTTATTTCTCTCTTTCATATTCAACTAAAATATTTTATATTAAAATATTAAATTTTAGTCAACATGTATGTCATAATTTATGGATTTTAATTTATTACTTTTAAAAATTTATTTTATGCTACAATGTGATAAATAAAAAATATATTGCCATTATAAAAAATTCATTCTTATTATAAATTATGTTATTAAATATTAATATTAATGATAATAATTATCTTAAAAATAATATTTAATTAATATAATATTTAAATTTAAAATTAATTACTTACTTAAATGTTGAGTAAAATTAATATAGAAATAACTTTTTTAAAAAACTATTAGCTATATATTAATCAAATTTTCATCTAATTCTTATATAAATAATTAATATATAATTATAATATTATATTATAAAAATAAATATTCATTCATATAATATACAGGTGATTAGCTAACAGCAACAACAACAGCAACAATAATAACAACAATAATAAATAGATAAATAAGTAGATATTTGTGGCCTATTATCACATTTTATCTTTAACACTAACTATTTGTATGAATTTTATACTTAATTTGTTAATTAATAGGATAATTTACATTACAATGGTCAAATTTTAATTGTTTCTTGATTATAAAGTTTATTTATTTTATTTCCCATTACTCCCTTTTTCAAAATCTTACTTAGGTAGGCGAATGCATTTTTTACCACTCTTACTTCAAGAACGTGGCAACAGCCTAAGTATAATATAACAATTTAAAAGTTACTTGCTTATTTGACTATCATAAATTTGGCAAGCCCTTTATTGCTTATAAATTAAACATTCATGATTTCCAAGTTTTAAATATAAAAAACAAGAAGGTAATGAAAAAAACTAACTTTTGGAAGAATAAGAAATCATACCAGCCCAAAATGCTATGTAATATTAACTAAGTTTAAATTGGCACAAGTCTTTATGACAATAACTAATGATGATCTGGGCAAGCTGCAAATCTTTACTGAATAAATGCTATATGAATGGAAGACACTAAACCAATAAATTTACCCATTTTATAGCCTTTATAAAGACAATCCAATGCTCACCTACCAATAATATATTATATGAATAAAAAAGTATGAGAAATTATATATGTCATGACCCATTTTTTGGCTAATCATGACTAATGTGAAGATGTTAACTGAACATCTTCACAAGTCCTTCTTAACTTACTTTTACCTATTCTTGTTGTTTTTTAAAAACATAAGGCTCGTGAAAGGTTTCCATTGGTGACCATTTTAAAATTTACATGGTATATATTAGAAAATAACTTTTAAAAACTTCAATACTTAGTAAATGACTATTATAACCATGTATTATGAAAGGAAAATCACTAAATATTTAAATTAATTTTTGAAAACTACTCTTGTAAAATTTTTCTAAGTTATCAATTGAAAATTTTTCTGTAAAGCATTGTAAGGTTTAAATTTTCTGTAAATGCCATCATGCCACTTCCATGGAAAATCGTGAGCCTCCATGACTTCTTTCAAAAGGATAAATTTCACTCAGTTGATTGAAAATGATTTTAGAAACAAACACAAAATATGATTATCATGAAAATTATAGCATTAGAGAATCTTTCTAGAAAACTTAAAATAGAATTTCTTCATAACAATTGAATGAAAACCAATATTATAAAATTTTCACCTATTCCTTGAGAAAAACCACGAGCTTGATTTTGCTCAAAAGATGGAATGATTGGCTTAAGATCATTTGGAAATAGATAGATTTTATATTATCAAAGGTAGATTTACTTTTCCCTTGATTTTCCATGAGAAAATAGTAGTTTCAAGGGAATAATTAAAATCTTTGATTTTCTTTGTAAGGGAAATTTAAACCATAAAATAAACACAATAAAATAGGATCATGTTAATAAAACTCAAAGATTTAAATGAAAACACTTTAAAAGTGGATGGTTGTTTATTTCAAAGACTGGGGCCATAAATCATGAAAAATAACTTTGGAGGAGTTATTGCAAATATAAGTGAGAAAATAGCAACCTTGAAAATAAATTTTGTAATAATAAATTGAGTAAGTTTTTAAAAGCAATGTTTACTAAATTTGGAGGTTTTGCATGAAACTCTTTCCATATCCTTCATGATGACCTTGACTATAAAGGAAGGTTTTTCCAAAATCATGGTTATATTTTCTTAAAGAAATCACTTGTACAAAGGTAACCATACATACATTATACATCAAGCATATATAGGTGATATTGAAACATACATGTAATAATATAGGTAAAACATGAATGCAATCATAATTAAGCAAAGTAATATAATATATTCTAAGTGCATGCATGAGGTAGGCATTATAGCCTTATACAAAAGAAGTTCATGAAGTGGTAGGCTACCACCAACACTTAATTTATAGACTAACTAAAGTTTTTTAAGATAGTTAGTCTTACACATACTCTAATGACCAAGTGGGGGTTGTGGAGATACCATAGAAGGACTTGATGGTTCCTCACTAGAAGGATCCAAGATATCCTTATTCGCAGACTTTGGATTATATGTAAGAGAAAGTCTACCTAATGGAATCAGTCTAGCATGTATGGCATGTTATAGCCTCAAAGGGTCCGTCATCAAAGAAAAATGGATTTCCAATTTGTAAAAATAAAATTAGGTATAGTATATCTTCTAGATATAGCTAAACAATAGGAGGGGAAGGTTCACAATAAGGTCCTTGATTTAAAGAAGAATATATAAAATAACCAATATAAAGATAATGAGTATGAAATTTAGTAGGATGCCACTAAAACCTTGTTCTAGTAAGCTTTGGTTAGCAAAATATATGTAGAAATGAATCTTTATAAAATCATGAAAGTAAATCTTTACCATCAAAATTTAAGAAAAATACCAAAAATACCTTCATTTTTGAAAACAAATGGCAAATGATATACAAGTGACTTCCTTTTGACTCTCATCAACCTTGTTCTTCTTTCCCCTAACCCTTTTCCTTACAACTACAAATTGCACCTCTTTTTTCTCAAGAAAAAATGTAGAGCATCAAGTCATCTTCCCTAAAATCATGTAATAAGTGTGCCTTACAATGCAAATATGTTGCAAGCCCAATTAGGCATTCAAATTGTTAGGGTCATCACAACGTCTTATATATCATATAATTAAGGTACGGTTTAAATACCATTCATGCCATACCTTTTAATTTCATATCCAAAAAGCCTTTCTATTTTATATCAAAAACAAGTTCAAGTTAAAAATATTTAAGGTCCAAAAGCTCATGATCCAAATATAGTCCATAGTTCAGGGATAAAGCCATGATAAGTTCAAGATCAAGTTCAAATTGAAGTTCACATCTAAGATCAAGTCCAAGGCCTAATATGTTCATAAGTCCAAGTTCATGAATATAGATCCATGGTTTAATTTTCAAGTTTCATTTAGCCATTTTTATTTGATGTTTTTCTATCTAAAATACTCATTTAAGGTAACTTGCATAAGTGGTCCTAATAATGGAGCCAAAATATCTTTGCTTTTTATGCCATTTGGTGATTAAAATATGTATTAGGTTGTAAACACTTAGATCTAACATGAAACAATTTTTCAGAAAGTCTAAATTGAGAAGATTTCAAAAATTTGGAGAAAAATTCATAAAAACTAGAAAATTCATTTGAATTGAAATTAAAATCAAATTGACTTTCTAAAGCATTAGAGATTTCTCTTTCTTTGGTAATTTCCATCAAAATATTAAGAACAATCTCCATTCTTCAAAACAATTGATGCCATTGCTTAAATTTCATATTTAATATCAATATTTTTATGATATTTCTAAAATTTTAAAATTTAAAATGATGTTCAATTTCATAAATTAGTAAATTAATATCATTTAATCACACTCATTAAAAAATAAATAATTATAATTGAATAATTTTAATTTAGAACTTGACATGTAACTCAGGTTTTGAAATTTATAATATCTTAATATGTATTTTTTTTAATTGTTCTTTAGTTACATCTTTTTTTCTAATGAAATTGAAATTTCATAAGGCGTTTCATTCATTTTTAAAAATTTAATTAGTGATAAAATTTTAAAAAATATAAATATTTCACAAGTTAAATAGGTTGTAAATTAAAATAAATAAACTGTAAAGATTATTTTTTAAAGTTAATATTGGTGGTGTTTAATTCATGGGATTTTATATTTTTAGAAAAGTAAACATTCTTGAAAATGTGATTCCTGAGAATTTAATTACATCTTTAATTACATCTTTTTTTCTAATGAAATTGAAATTCCATAAGGCGTTTCATTCATTTTTAAAAATTTAATTAGTTTTATAATTAGTGATAAAATTTTAAAAAATATAAATATTTCACAAGTTAAATAGGTTGTAAATTAAAATAAATAAACTATAAAGATTGTTTTTTAAAGTTAATATTGGTGGTATTTAATTTATGGGATCTTATGTTTTTAGAAAAGTAAACATTTTTGAAAATGTGATTCCTGAGAATTTAATTAACTGGAATATAACATTTCTATATTTGGTTCACTATAAATTTTTTAAAAATATTTTAATATCACATTTTCATTTCATGGGAATACGAGATACCCACCTTTTTTCATAGAAATATTTTGAGGGAATATTGGATAAATTTTTTTAAAAAAATGTGATATTCTCAAATATTTTTTTTAATTTTGAATTAAATATAAAAATATAATATTTTTTAAAAACATTTTTAAAAATATTAAAAATATTCCGCGGATTAAACACGACCTTAACAAAAGTTTTAACCTGTAGCGTATAGCGGAGGAGAATTACAGATTGAAAAAGCTAGTAGTCCGAAGATACGTTGCTTGCCTGGAGGAGTCGAGGCAGGGACGAATTGAGCACAGCTTAGGCCGAACGAGAAAACCAAGTGGCACTGACTCAGCCAAGATTCTTGGCGAACTCAGTCGTCACAGCTCATCGAAAACTTTGATCTGCACTCGGAGCTGCACACTTCTTCGATCACAACTACACTCTGCAGTTCTTAATTCATACGCTTCTAATGACTTCGGCTCCAAATTTCAAAAAATTTCAGCTTCTTTTCTCAGAATCCACTCTGATATTATCCATGCTTCTGTGTATGTTCTTCTCCAAATTTTCGTTTGTCGTTGCTTGCTTTGCACTTTCTGAGTTCTGACTTTTTTTCCCGAACATAATGTGAACGAATCGAATTACCTCTGAGTAAGTAATTGATAATTTTATTTTCAGATGACATTATGGATATATAAATTGTGTTCTTAATGTGAAAAGCGAAGGAACTTACAACAAAAATGTCATTTTTTGTTGAAGGCTAAAGATGTATGCTATCAACTTAGCCTTTTACATTTAGATAGTTTCCCACTTCCCGAAGAAAAAAATATATTTGCCTTTGGCCTAATTTCCGTATCATTGCCCAGTGTTGCCATCTCTTTGTGTATATAACAAGTGAGTGCCCATGATTTTGTTTTAGTTAGCTTTACTTGTGGAGGTTCTGGTTTAAATTTGCAGAGTTAGCGAGACGAGTTTATTAAATTTGGAGGATAAAATGGACGGCATTGGCAATCTCAGAGAGGAGATGCTTTCTTTAATTTGGGATTATTAATTTCTTTCTCGTACAGCTGGGAATGCAACAAAATTTGACCTTTTAGTTCTTTTTAGTATTTCCAGCTGCACCTTGGTTAATTGTAATTGATTCTTAGAGAATAAAAAAAGAAGTAAATGTTCTTCATTATTGACTTGAAGGTATCATTACGAGTGAATGAGTATGCCTTGAAGGCATCATTATAAGAATCTTAGAGCTGGTTGCATGTCTTAAAGTTCAACTTCCAAAAGTAGATTCTGCCTTTTTCATATTTAATGATTCGCCCTCATAGATGTGTAGCATGTTTTACTAGAAGGTCTTACGAACCCCTGCCATATCTGACATCTAGCATGAGAAGACTTTGAATCCCAACTCTCTATTTCTACATTTCAAACTTGATAACAATAATAACAACAATAAAACCTTTTCCCATTAACTGAGGTCGGCTACATGGATCACACTACGTCATTGGGCTCTATCTGAGATTAGATTTTCGGAAATATTATTCACCAAGAGATCAATTTTCATAATTTTCCTCACTGTCCTTTTTGTCATCCCTCTACACCTTTTCACATGGTTAAAGACCATGTATTTAACTCTTCTTGTTAGTACCTTTAGTGGCTTTCTTTACACATGACCAAATCATCTTAACCGATTTTCTATCATCTTTTCATCAACAGGTGCCACGTCAATATTCCTTCATATGTATTTATTTTATATCTTATCTTTTTTTATGTGACCACACATCCATTTTAACATTTTCATTTTTGCTCTTATTGTTCTTTCAGAGTCCAATATTTACTACTATAAGGTATTGCTGGTTGTATAATAGTCTGATAAAACTTTCCTTTAAGTTTAGTAGGTACTTTGCAGTCACAAATAATCTTTGATGCCTTTTTCAATTTTAACCATCTGACTTATATATTGTGTGTAACATCTTCATCAATTTTTCCATCGCTTTGTAATATAGATCCTAGATACTTGAATTTGGACACTTGTGATATGACGTGCTCTCCAATTCTTACTTCCAAATCATTTCTATCTTACTTCTTGTTAAATTTACAATGCATGTACTCAGTTTTGCTCTTATTTAAGCGAAAAACCTTTAATTCCAATGTTTGTTTTCAAAGCTCAAGTTTATAATTAATCTCTTCCTTTGATTTCTTGATCAGAATTATATCATCTACAAATAACATGCATTTAGGGATAGTCTCTTGTATATCCCTGGTAAGAACATCCAAAACTAGATTAAATAAATAAGGACTCGAGGCTGAGCCTTGATGTAGATCTATCCTTATAGTAAAATCCTTTGTTTCGCCTTCAGGAGGTTTTACACTTATAGTTACTTCATCATACATGTCTTGTATAGCCCAAATATATGCTAGATGAACTTCTTTCTTTTTCAAAACCTTCCACAACACTTTTTTTTATACTCAATCATAAGTTTTTTTTAGTCAATGAAATTATATGTAAGTTTTTTTCTTAACTTTAATACCTTTTCATCAATCCCCATAAAAGATAAATAGCTTTTGTTATAGATCTTTCTAGCTTAAATCTAAATTAATTCTCTACAATCCTAATCTCGTCTCTTAATCACTTTTTCTCATAATTTCATAGTGTGACTCATAAGTTTTATTCCTCGATAGTTCGCACAATTTTAAATATCTCCTTTATTCTTATATATAGTCATCAAAATGTTCCTCCTCTACTCATTTGGCATTTTCTTAGATCTCATAATCTCATTAAATAACTTAATGAGCCAAAAAATACCCTGCTCCCCTATACATTTCCAAACTTCAATAAGAATACCATCAGGACCAACGGCTTTACCATTATATATCTTCTTAAAAGCTTCTTTTACCTTCCTAACTCGAATCTTGCGAACATTTCAAACTTGACAAAATTAGTTAATTGTCTTAACTTGAAGAGTTGGTGTTATTTTAATTCTCTGAGTTTGAGCTGCTTCGTTATAAACTAGGAACATCTAATGAGATTTTGAGATGTCTATTGCGCAAAGCTATCAAGTTGGTAAGAAGGATCCCATGACAGAAGTCCTGGAAACTCCAGTTATGATTATGCATGTTTTCCCACATGGGCATTTTTCTTTGTAGTGTTGGATTTGACATGCTTAGAAGTAGAGATATAGGGGATGATCATTTGAGATTTAAAGATACTATCATCTTTGTGAAGTTAGACTGCAGAGGAAAAAACCTTAAGTGTTGGACAAAACACTTACTTTGGATTGATCTTGCTTGAGTTCACTTGTGTCGTGACTCAACAAGAATAATTTTCAGCATTGAATAAGCAAACTAGGAGAAGTAATCAAAATCAGGATGAATTACTAGCAAGCTTTCATGAAACTCAAATAATTATCTTCACATTCCAGGAGAAATTACAGATAATTTGGCATATTTAATACATGATCATTTCCTTTCTCTAACATACATGTATACTTGACGGTTACTAAATGATAGAAATAATAGGCACAGAACAAAGCAAGTTGATCATTAACAAAAAGGCTCTATTTTTGTATTGATTTTGCTTGATTTGGGTTGAGTTGTGCATGTAATGATTTTGCTTGATTTGAGTTGAGTTGTGCATGTAATGATTTTGCTTGATTTGAGTTGTGCATGTAATGATTTTGCTTGATTTGAGTTGTGCATATGCATATATCTCAATAGTCAATAAAATAAAAACTGGCAAGATTAATCAAAATCGGTTCATTAAAAAACTAGCAAGATTAATCAAAATCAGGTTTACTTTTAGTAAGCTTACATGGACAGTCACATATTTATCTTCATTATACAGAATATATTACAGATAGTATTGGCATATTTAATACCTTACCATTTATTGGCATATTTAACACCTTACCATTTCCCCACTCAATCACATGCATACTTGATCTTTACCAAATACTAGATTGGCAGTTATCTCTTATGGAGTATCAATTCATAACCACACTCTTGCAGCTTTTCAGTTGCTACAGCTCCAGCACCAGGTCTACAATGCCAACAGGAAAAAAGGAATCAATGGATCAGGATTATTCTCATAATATTCTTATCATGCAGTTCTGGAGTATGATGATGCTTCATGTTACAATTGCTTACATGAAAATTGGAAATTCTGCTGACAATTAAATTTGAGATTTCTCCTAGGAGACATTATCATAAATGATATTCAAAGACCATGCAGAGTCATGTTGACTTATGTTTTAAGGAGAATACATTTTGGCTTTTTATTTATGTATTTAGGGCATTGGTAAAATTTCTAATTAAAAAGAGTCTGATACTTGATAAAGTAAAGTTATATTAACTGGGTGCTGCAGCTGTTTTTGTTATTCTTCATCATGTGGGCCCATTTGGTGCATAGTTCTCACTTAAGCCATTGACGCAGGAATCCTTAGGTTATGTTTTAGTCCTACCATAACTTACAGGGTGATATTCCTGTATTTCTTATATTGAGACCCCTTTTTCCCTTCCTCTCCCAAGGTCATTGACCACCTATTGTAACTAAAGGTAGTCAGGGAAGTGAAGTTATTCCAGAACTCATTGTCTGACATAAGTATGAAGTATAAAATAGTATTGGTATGACATAACATGTTTTCCTGAGTAAGTTATTCCAAGTTCAACTGGAACCCCTTTAAAGGCTTGACAATCCGAATAGTCGAAAAGTTTAGGGTCAAATTTTGCGCTTATAAAGAGATGCTTGCTGATATTTAGTACTTACATTCTGAATCTGTTTTGATCCAGTGCTCCCCATTTACACTTGAACTACTCCAGTTGAAGCCTGGTTGGGGTGGGTTCCATTTGGTCTTACAGTGCTGGGACCACTTTCTTGATTTGGACTCTGAAGGAAATCTCCTACTGCTTTTGTCTGGCTGTATAGGCTCTCCAGTGTTGTACACATGGCTGTGATCATGGGAGAGATTCTTGACTTTGCATTTGTGGGACTTGACAAAATCTTCTGAACTTTTAGAGTTTTCTGGATGCACTTTTCTGTGGAACACACGTAGAACCTGCATAACCAAGAAGAATGAACTAAATAATCTTAAAACAGTCCATCACTTGTCAGTTTGACTTAATGTATATTGAAGAATTTCATAGTGATATTCTAGTCACTATTTTGATGATAAGAGGTTTTCTGCTAGACACTACGATTGTCCCGAGAACTGCAAGTAAAAATTGGCATGCTATCTCTTTCAATATAGGTGCACGTATGTAACCATCTTATTTTAGCGCTTTTTTCTGTCCACTGTAACCATCTTTTCCCTAATCACTATTCTTAATGGAAACTAACAACAGGGGGATATATTGCTATTGACAGTTCTTTGCTAAGAATCAAATCAGATAATTCATACCACTTTATTTCTATTTGTCTGTATTTAATTTCCTTACTAATACAATATCTTCTGTGCAATTATAAAGACAACATAGAACTTATGAGGTTTCTTTCTACAGATGCAGAGGCAATAATCCAAGAGTGATGTGGTAAATATAGCATTTGAGGTTTAAGTTGATGCAGAAGATCAAGTGTTATAGCTTACCTTGCAGAGCTTCTTACTGGTTGAAGCAGAATCAGTTGGATCACCCCCAGAAGTCGTACATCTCCTTGAAGAAGCTTGGACCTTTTTCAGCATCTTTCTCATAACATTCATAGCAGAGTTATCTGTGTGTTTTAGTGCCTCTCCTGTCACTCTGCTTTCCCCTTTCTTTGTAATTTCTTGATTTGTCATCTTTGTCCTAAGAAATAGTTCTCCAAGTGATGCCTTTTCTTTTCTCACTTCTGTTATTGGCTCTGCGAGTTCATTTGACAATGCAGATAAATATTCTTGGAGTGGGAAAACAGTTGTGTTTCCACAGTCTTCATCTTCAGCTTCATCCAATTGCTTGCCACTAAGTGTGATAGTGCTTACATGGCTGTTCCTTCCTGATGATTCGTAGAACCTTTCTTCTTTATTTCCAGCCTCAAGGAACTTCTCTAACTCATAACTGATGAGCTTTAAGTCATTTTCTGTCAACTCTGCATTTCTCTCGGTTATGTTTTCCAAAGGCATTGCAAATGTTGGCATTGGTGGCTTGTTTGTTACTGTTTCTGCACCTAGAGTTCCAATTGCAAGAAAACCTTCAGAGAGGTCAGAAATGACAATAGGTGTTGCTTCTTGGGACTTCTCTTCATCTCCCTTGTCTCCAAATTTGGAATAAGTTGCTTGACATTTCTGTTGGCATTTCTTTGAGAATCTGGATTGGTTTATAGAGCACAAGCTTGGCTCTTTGTTAGAGCATTGGTCATCAAGTGTAGGCTGCATTGTAAGGCAAGTGCAAGGGTTGCCTGAAATTTGAGTAAAAGAAAAATTAGTGGATTAGTGACAATACACAACTATCAGTTAAATGAATATCTATGTGAGATAGTGAGACATATTAGTTCTTATGCCCAGGTAATTTGGAAAGCCGAATACAGACTGTTCTACTTCTAAGGAATTCAGTTGAGTAAGATACTAGCATGGAACGATAACAATTAGGTGAATTCATTGTGGCAAACTGGCCTTAAGAGGGAAATAATGCAACTTTATATCTGCTGTAGGGTAGTGGTGGCAATTGACCTGTTGTTGGGCATTGTAGATATTCCTAGCACAAGAGTGGTCCTTTTCAACCTGTGGACGACCTGAATTCAACATTTTTCTGGAGGCTAGCAACTTATGGGTTACATTTATTGTTCACATATAGTAATGTCTTGCTGTTAAACCATCATAGTAGATTCTATTGTGCTATTGTATTGTAGACATTTTACAACTAAGTCAGATATCACAATTTCATCACAATGATCAATGCCTGAGATCCATTTACATTGTAAAACTTCCTGATTGCCCCAAAAAGAAAGAACCAGAGGAAAAAAGGTGGAAAGTAAGGAGAATAGTAAGATTGTTGAATACCAAATGTAACTGTGGAAGGTTCAATACTATGCTGGTGAAACTTTCGGTGCACCCACTGAAATAACTAAAAGAAGGAAACACAGGGATGAGCTTTATGGATTGAAAGAAATATGTCATTCTGAATCGGTTGAGTTTAGACTTACCTTCATTTTGATATCCTTTTGACAGGCTTGATGTTGGAATTGGATAAACAAGGTTTTCTTAGAAAACGGGACCAAGTTATGCTGTTATGTATAGATTGGTTGGGATGGCCTATATATAGGATGTGGAGGCAAGGATTGATAAAGTGCAAATGCACGAGAACCATTTTTTTATTATCACTCCTAGTGAGTTGGAAGTAGGTAGTTGCCAGAAGGGTCTAAGATAGATATGAATACAATGAAAAACATTTAGATAGATACAGCAATGCAGTTGGCTATTCTTTTCAAAATCTAATCAAGTGGACAAATTGGAGAGTGAAATGTATAACCTCAAGTTGTTATTTCTCTGTTTTCTTGTCTGTGTATAGTCATTCAGGAGGTAGGTTAGACATGCATTCAAATTGATTGCTTTTAGTTGCAACTGTGTCAACAGTGCATTCAATGCATTCAGATGCTAAAGCACTGTCAGTTTTGCAAGCTGAAGCTGCATACATATCCAATGCTTTATGGTGGATGATATCATGCTTGATGGAATACTATTTCCGTAGACCTTGCTAAGAAGAGGTCCAATGTGTGAAAAGCATTGATACTTTATTTTTTGTTACATACTACTACTTGGATATGCAGCGATATATATCTTTTGTTATTGAAAAATTTGCCATCTTATGTTGAAAATTAAATGGAGATCTTGATCATTTATGTTAAATAATCTGAAGAAGCATATTCAATTAACCCTTTTGAAAATTTGAAGCATATTGGTGACTGATTGCATTGAATTTTTTTCATACATATAATGTATTTTTAGTTTTTATTTACGATACCACTGGTATATTTGTATCCTCAGTTTTTAAAATTTTGCAATATCCTCATGTTGTATTTGATACTATACTCATATCAGCATTGCTGCTACATGTCACAAGTAATGTACAGATGTGTGTCTGTATTTAACTGACGTACATGTATATATGTTGAATGTATTTGGTTGCAAAAGTGATCATGTACTTTAGTCATCATGACTATGGATTAAGTTGTTAAAAATCTAAATTTCCTGTAGATTATGCCTCTGGTGATGTACATTATGTTGTGAAGATTGTTGTTGGATTCAAAAGTTTAACTAAATACTTTTCCAGTATTCCCAAATTATTTGACTGTTTTTGAACCTTGAGAACATGCTATGTGTCATGCTATCAGTTAGAATTGAAGATTTTACTTTTGTTATTTTAATTTTTAAAGGGTTAGATTGCAAAAATTTGATATGCTTAAATAAATTCAGAAAATCTTTGTTGTGATGGATGTAATTGAGTTTCCTACTAAATACCATCAGTATACTAGTGATGAGTGTTGTCAATTAACAATCATTTACATTTACATGTATATTGATGAAGAAATGACATGCCACTTGTATTTGTAGTTAAAAAAAAATGATACCTAAAGTTCTAGTAAAAGAGGAATTTGTTTTCTCCAAATTCTTCATATTTAACGATAAACAAATATAATATTTTTCATTATCTTAATATTTTATAACTATATTTTACAAAGAATGTTTTCTGTTGAAATAAACAGAGCCTAAAAGTTCTAGTTATTAATCAATAATCATCCCCTATATGATGCTCTGTGCTGATGCATGAGTAAATAGATGTGTGAAAAAGCAAGTTTGTTTCCAGACTGATCAAAAGTGAGTTCAAGTATTTCCTTTGTTTTTTAACATTATTATTTGTGTGGTTCTCTGTGCAGTTTGTGAGATGACTACATATATCAACTCCACAACAGCACTTGGATATGAATGGACTAATCAACTTGAATCTTTCTATATCAATGTGTTACTCTTTCTCTCTCTGTAGTGAATAGTGATCTCATTGAAGCTTCTCATGATTTTTGCTTTTAAGATTGTATTTGAACTTTGACCCTTTATTTTGTAATGTTAATCACTCTCATTTTGATCCACTCGATCTCATTTATTGAACATTTGGCAAAATCTGAATAATTGGGGTTAGTCTAAATAAAATTTTGTGGGGTTTGTAATAAGTGAGTGTGAATAAACCACAACAAGTGTGATTATAATTACTCTTTTTTGTGCAGGGTTGATTTTGACATGATTGGCCATATCATGCGTCCTCACCTACCTTTATTGCTATGTCGACCATCTGTTGGGATCATTATACTTCAATTACTGTTCCTGAAAGATCAAAATAATAACAATGGGTCACAGAAGTCATTTGCATCCGTGAAAGCTGTGGTATGTTTAAGTGTGAAAGCCACTTAGCATATCTCAATTTTGAATGCTTCTCTCCAAATGGTTAGTGTTTTACGAAGAACAGCTTTAATAGATAGAAACTTGAGTGCTACATGCATGAATTTTGCCTGTAGTGAGTATAGTTTGTGGATATTTTAGATTTTTATACTAGTACAGTCCATCCATGTTTTTAGATGACATTGGCATGCCAATAATAATAATCAAAGATGCTATTTATTAGTAGTATCTTACAGACTGGTATGAAAATGTCACTGTAGCTTGAAACCTAAACTCTAGTTTATTCCTAAGGAGTGCAACTGACACCAATAATTCTCTGGAAAAATTACGGAAGACTGGATTGCTCCTTTGAAGTAATCACTAGTCAAATTAGAGGGAAGTACTATCCACTCTCAGTCGATAAGTTTGTTCAATTTTCCTATATTCCTATGTTGGATTGATTTAAATAAAGTAGCATGACTGGCACTACTGTAGATCTTAACTGTATTTGCTTGTCATATGCTGACATGCAGCCTCGTGATTTGAGGAGGAATATGCTGTTTACACCTTCTTTGTTTACATCTCTCTTCACCATCGCACACATGGATAATATGAGTCAAATTGACCTAACTTGTGTTGGAACATATTCAAATTATGTCATATGTGCAGTTGTGATTAGAGGTGTGAATATCTAGAAGTGCAACTA
Source organism: Sindora glabra (assembly GCA_020226215.1). Lineage (NCBI taxonomy): Eukaryota > Viridiplantae > Streptophyta > Magnoliopsida > Fabales > Fabaceae > Sindora > Sindora glabra. The sequence continues at coordinate 39,851,386 of CM035228.1, read as the reverse complement.
GCCTTTTTCTTTGTGGAAACTCAAATGGGTTCAGGGTTTTTTGAGTCTTCCTTTCTAAGTGGTCAAATTTGATAGGTCTCTTCTTCTGTTTATGCACATGTAAAAACCCCCGGGAGCTTGACTATAATAGCTAAGTAGAGAGCTCTAATTGAAGAGGGATGATGAAATTATGGATTTGTTTGATGCAACGTGGAAATAATTGATTATTAATAAATTGAATATATAAATTCATTTTATGATGGGATGACATTTAGGTTCCGTTTGTTTTAATGGAAGTCATCTTCCATAGGAATATAATTATTAAATACTAAGATGGTGGACAATAGTCTTCTTGTTTAATGCTAAATATTGAATATTCTCCCACTATCATACCATCAGGTATTATAATTTTTTAATTGAGGTATATAAGTAACATGTCACTCATTTACTTTATACAACAAATGAAATTTTTCAATGAAAAATATCTTTTGGCAAAATAGATGAAACCTTAGGAATGATGATTGATAATTGATTTTCTAGAGAGGTAACTGATATTTTTTACTATGGAGAATAAGTTACTTTACGTAGCACATTATTTGTGACTCTGAGCCAATATTGGTTCTCAAGTACTTCCAAAAGCTGAATTAATAGCCAAAAAAAAAAAAAAGGAAAAGGAAGAATATAAAATCAATTGTGATCTTGCTATCCTGAGCCTAATCAATTGTGATCTTGTGATTTTTTAGTCTAATTTAGTCAAAAGGAGTATCTGTCTATAGTTTTGGCCCCCATAATTGAGAGCTAAGACAAGCTTGACCAGTTCGGTCAAAACCTACCAATAGAAATCAACAATCTGTGTTATGGAATATTCATTTTTCAGCTAAACAACATGCACACTAGTGCAAAAGAAAGAGATGGGATTGCCTAATTTGGAGGAGTCAGACTGGTAGAGGATTAGGGACTAAAGCCAAGTCCAGGGCCTTTCTACAAAGTGCAGACAAACACTCTGTCAAGTGACGGGTCATAAGTACAAAAAAGGTTCTCTGTTTTTTACAGGAGTAATTGTAGTCCAATTATCATTGTGTTCACAACTATATGATCATGCATAAGTACAACCTGAGTTAAACTAGCTTCACAAATCATGGCAATGTAACTCAAATTGTGTTACGGTTGCAATTATGAATGATGATTGTGAGAATAATCTTTCTGTTTTGATAACAGTCGTGCTAGCTACTATTACTTGATAGAATATGATATTGTCAATGTAAAATTTACAGTGAAACACTTGTTTAAACTACAAATAAATCTTAATCCATATTCAATATTGGGTGTGGGAATTCGTTACCTTCTGGATTGTAAAGTTCATAGTGGGATTTAGTTTCTTTGTCAGAGGATGTGGAAGTGAAGCAGGAACATAGAATGTAGGAATAGCAGAACTGTTAAACTATCTTTGATATTTATATTCATTTTTACATGGTTATCTTGTATGGTGTCTAACGTTCCTCCTTGAAATGACACTAATGTGACTATGAATAAAATGAGGGGATTCAATTCAAGTCCCCCTCACAGGCAGCATGATCATCTAACAGATTAACTCGGGTTAGTGTTTTTCGAAGAACAGCTTTAATGGATAGAAACCTGAGTGCTACATGCATGAATTTTTACTGTAGTGAATATAGTTTGTGGATATTTTAGATTTTTATGCTAGTACAGTCCACCCCATATTTTTAGATGACAATGGCATACCAATAATAAGCATCAAAGATAGTATTTACTTATAGTATCTTGCAGACTGGTGTGGAAATATCACTGTACTAGTGCCTTTCTAGGTTGAAGCCTAAGCTCTAGTCAATTTTCAAGGAGTGCAACTGACTCCAATAACTCTCTGGAAAAATTACAGAAGAATGGATCACTTCTTTAGTATAATCACTAGTCAAACTATTGGGTCGAGTACTATCCACTTTCAGTTATAGGTTTGTTCAATTTTCCTTTATTCCTATGTTGGATTGATTGAAATGAAGTAGCATGAGTGGCACTACTGTGGTTCTTAACTGCATTTGCTTGTCATATGCTGACGTGCTGCCTCATGATTTGAGGAAGAATATGCTGTTTACAATTTCTTCCTTCACATCTGTTTTTGCCCCCGCACACATGGATAATACGAGTCAATTGACCTAACTTGTGCTGGAACATGAATTCAGATTAAGTCATATGTACGGTTGTGGTTGAAGGTTGAATCTTTAGAAGTGTGACTAGCCTCTTTTCATGTGGAAACACAAACGAGCTCAGGGTTTTTTTGAGTTTTCCACTGTTCCTCCTCACCAAGTGGTTAAACTTGATGGGTCTCTTCTTCTGTTTATGCGTGTTTAAAATCCCCGAGAGCTTGTCCAGTAGGAGCTAAGAGCTCTACTGGAAGAAGCTGTTTCTAGGTATGATGAAATTATGGGTTTTGTTGGAGCAACAATGATAATTAATAAATTGAGTATGTAAATTGATGGGAAGATTTATAGGATTTGTTTATTTTAACAGAATATATCTTCCGTAAGAAAATAATTTTAAGGTGTTATAATGGCAAAAAAACGTTCTCTTTGTTGAATGTGAAGAGTATGGTTGAAAATATTTTCTATTTTAAAGAGAAAAATATTTTCCTCCATTATCATACTAGTAAATATCATATTTTAAATCAACATACATGAGTAACATATCACTATTTTACTTTATACAAACAAATGAAAATTTTCACTTGAAAATATCTAATGCAGCCATAGTGGTAATAGACTTTATGGAGGGATAATTAACGTAGAAAACTTTCGGTAAGAAAATTTGATTACGAAGAATAAGCTACTTTATGTGACACATTATTCAATTGTGATTCTTAGCCAATATTGGTTCTCAAGTGCTTCCAAAAGCTGAACTGATCAACTAAAAATAAAGATAAAATCAATTGTTATCTTGTTATTTTTGAACCTATAATTTAGTCAACAGGAGTATGTGTCTCTAGTTTTGGCCTCCATAATTGAGGGCTGAGACAAGCTTGAACTGTTCTGTCAAAACCTACCAATAGAAAGCAACAATATGTGTTATAGCATCTTCGTTGTTTAGCTAAACAACATGTGCACAGCTGCAAAAGAAAAAGATTGGATTTCCTAATCTGGACGAGTTAGACAGTTAGGGGACAAAAGCCAGGTCCAGGCCTTTCTACAAAGTACAGACAAACACAAAGTCTGTCAAGTTATGGGTCATATATAGGGTCTCTGGGGAGCAACCAAGGCTGAAGGCCCATGTCAATGATTCATGGCCACCATGTGAATTCCATGCGTCGACTAAGCGAGTCGGTTCTCATCAATCAAAGAGGATCTCAATTTTTCGCAAGAGTGGTCGTGATTTTGTTGTCATTGTGTTCGCAACACTATATAATCATGCATGAGTATAAAATTAAGTTAAATTAGCTTCACATATCATGGCATTATAACTTAAATTGTCTTATAGTTGCAATTATGAATAAGTGTGCCAAATGGGTTATGACCCATGGGTCAGTCCATTTTCATTATAAATTTTAATAGATTTAAAATTTTAAAATTAGGTTTATTTTTAAATATCGGTAATATCGATTTGTTTGTTGTAGATCTAATCCATCATAAGTTAATTTGTATTTATTAAATTTGTAGACTTATAGTCAAAATTTATAAATTAGTTTGATGTGCAGTGGGTTTTGACAAATTTAAATTCTAAAAATTAAATTTATTTTAAACACAAATAATATGAAATAATTCATATCTACACAAACTAGTTTATTTGACAAGCCTAATTATGAATGATGATTGTTAGAATAGTATTTTTATTTTGATAATAGTCATACTAGCTATTGTTACTTGTTAGAATGAGATTATGTGAGTTTAATTCAAATTGTGTTATGGTTGCAATTATAAATGGTGACTATGAGAACATTGTTTTCATTGGAGTATTATTTTTTACAAATAGATTCATTATTATATAAAAATACCTTCAACTTCTATAATTACCTATGTGTAAAATTCACCATCAAACACATGTTTAAATTACAAATACATCTTAACCTATATATAATAATAGATGTGGGAATACGCTACTTTCTAAAGCATAAAGCTCGTAGTGGAATTTAATTTCTTTGTAAGAGAATGTGAAAATGGAATTGAAGTATAGAATGTAGGAATGGCGGAACTAATAAACTATCTTGATGTTTGTATTTGTTTTTACATAATTATCTTGTTTTTACATAAAATGTAGGACATATTAATATAAGTGATATATAAATTAAATTAATTTATATTTATTTAAAGATTAAATTATATTAATACAATTAAGATATTCTAAATAAAAATATCATTATCTAAAAATTTAATTAATTACATTTTATGACCTTACATATTTATTTACTTACATAATTTTTATTTAATTATTATTTATGGCATAAATATTATTACTTAAAATATAATTAATTATATTTTATGATATTAAATATTTATTTATGTACATATTTTTATATATTTATAGTTTAAAATAAGCATATAATTAACTAAAATTGAATTAATTATAATTTAAGATATCACATATTTATTTACTTATTTTTATTTAATTATTTATAATAATTTTATGATATTATATATTTATTTACTTGCATGCTTAATTTTTATTTATTTATTATTTAAAATAAGAATGTAGTTATTTGTTAACCATATGAGTTGCAAATTAATAAAAAAAGATAAATTTGAAAAATATTTAAAAAGTTTATTGGTTATAAGTTATATATTATTCAAGTTGACTTATTAAATTAGAATTTATTCTTTTAATAAATTAATATATAAAACATCACTAGAAACTATCTTATAATTTATTAAATTAAAATTTATTTTTTCAATAAATTAATATATAAAACATCACTAGAAACTATCTTATAATTTATTAATTGAATCAATAAGTTATAAGTTAAGTTATTTATTATATAAAATAAGTCATAAATATTTTGTGGATTGTCATCGTTGATGAATGTCAATTTATTGGTGGAGACCCCATATATATATCAATCTCTTGGTGCAGTCTGAACGTGTCAAGCTTAGTTCCACAGCATGAAAGTTACCTTCAAGTTGCAGAAACTACAAGAGTTATAAAATGTGACAGGTTCATAGCTCTTCACTTCACCTGAAAATCTTTATTAGCATTTTCTGTTCTGTCTGACAGCAGAATTTCAATAATAGCAGATTATCTTATCTCTTAGCAGCTCAGAGTTCATGTTCAGGCCATCAACTTTTTCACCTCGTCTATACGCCCTTTTCCGGTGTTTTGAAGGAGAACACTTGAATTTAAATGAATGGGCTTTAGTACCGTTGGTTGTTTCATTTTGGGATGTAAACCAATTAAGTTACCTGTCAACAATTCAAAAATTGAAATCGATTTTAGAAAATTTGATTCCAAATTGATTTAAAATGAGCTAATCTTAAATGAGTTAATATCAATTAATATATAAGTTAATTCTAAACTTTTTATTAATTGATTCAAATTATTTGTGAATCTAAATAAGTTTAATAATAAATTTTATTTTCAATATTATAATATATACTAAGAGTATAATACATAAAAAAAAAAATCATATTAGTACTTATTGAAGTTGTATGAAAAAATATGATGCTTTAGTTATAATAATTAGCTGTCTAGTATTTATCACTTTTGGTGAAGTGTAATTATTGATATTATGTGATAATTGCGTAGATTTTTTTATGCATTTGATTATTGTAGAAATTTTTATTAACAAGTAAAATGAAATAAAAAAGTTTGGTGTCAAATTTACTTTTATAATAAGTTTTTATATGTTTAAATTTGGATAAAATAATAAACTATTTAAGTTATATTAGATAAACTCATCTAGCTTCATATTTAATTCAAGTTTGAATTCAAAGATTCCAAGTTTTACTGGCAATTTGAGTCAAAAGAACATATTACTTGAATAAATTAATATAAACTTATTTAGTTAAGGCTAATGAATTTAAATTTAAATTTGAAATTATTTATTTTTTGAGAGTTTAAATTTGCACATGCATATATTTGGCTTATCTCATTCGTACCAATAATTGTAATTTAAAGTTAATGCATATCAATGATCTCTTTAAAAGTTTAAAATGATACTTACATATTATCTCTTTCTTGAAAATTGTTGTTGGAGGATTTGAATCTAAAATGTGAGTGATTGAAACATAAAACCTTATAAGTTGTATCAAGAGAAATTTTTGCATATTTTAATTATAACACATATTATTATTCTCGGTTAATAAAGAGAAATTAATTCATCTGCTTTAACTGTAACATGTTTTCTTAATCATATGTATTAAATATAATTTTTAATATATATAAATTTCACAAGATTAATCATTAGCTTCTCTCTATTAATTGAGAGTAAATATGTGTTATAATTAGAATAAATGGTATGAGTTTAATGGGATTTAGTTGGACATGATGATGCTAAGGGGCAAGTAAGAAAGAGTACAAATCATTAAAAAAAATTATAAAATAAATTTAATTTTTGAGGGTTTTATATAGATTTTTCTTGATAAAATCTCAAAAAATAGATAGAAAATTTTTGCATTGAAAAAATCTATCCATTAATGCAATATGCATAAGTCCATGAAATGGAAAAACATCCTTAGCTCCCTCTGGGCTCAAATCCACGGGATTGGCTACCTGTGTATCTAAATCTAAATCTGTATTATGGCCCGTACCTCTTATCGAGGCCTGCATGCTAAGCAGTAGTTAGGAAACATAAACTTTGTCCTTTAAACCATTTGGATGGTTAAAGTTGGACGTTGTGTAAATAAAATTTGAGTTTAAAAATAAAAAAAATTAATATTAAAAGAGTTTTTTTTTTTTTTTATCACATTGAATCCAATTTAACCCGACTTTGAATTAGTTGTGTGGTAAATAAAATTCACGGGATACTCCAAGTTCCAAACAAAATAATAGAAAACTTTTTCCTTTAAATTTATAGAGAGTGCCACGCATAGTGTTTTAACTTTAAAGTGTTATAATACACTAATATCGGTTTATAAAATTTTGAATTTACTCTTTAAATACACATAAAGATCACGTACTTTTTTTTAATGGTAAAAGGTCTCATACTTCAACGTATTGTGAAGTTCACTGTACTGTAAATGCCAATATTTATTAGAGAAATTGTATCGAACTTTTTCACTAAACAGTTGTATTTGGTCACAATTTGCGTATTTTTGTTGAAAATATTTAAATTAATTTTAAAAATAAATAAATAAAAAGGCGACAATGCTAAAAAATTGGGCACCAAAATCGTGTAATCAAATTCCTTTTTCTTGAGCAACAAAGCTGTAAAGCTGCAAGACAATAAGGATGAAGCCATAAAGGTAGATCTGATTGATTAATTCAATTCTACTGGATTAATCCAATGAATAAAAATTATACATTGGGTCAATTTTATGTCAAATTACTTTTGGGTCAATTTTATGTCAAATTACTTTTTTATCAGTTTGGGTTTAGATCAAGTTATTATAATACCAATTTCAGTCCTAAGTTAACATTTATCAAGCGAATTTTTATAATTCATTATATTTTATTATTATCATATTAATTATTTATTAATTTTATACCATTAATTAATTAAGATCCATTATTATTATTTATTAAATATAATTATATGTTATTATAATGACTTAAAATTTTATTATATATATATATATATATATATATATATATATATATATATATATATATATATATATATATATATATATCAGTGAGTCATATATATTATATATGAAAATAAATATATATTAATCAATTCCAAAGTATTATATATAAAAATAAGTATATTTAATAATTTATATATTATCAAATATATATAAATAAATAATTATATAAATAATATATTAATAAAAATAATTATAATAATTTATAAATAATAATAAAAAATAAATAATAATGTATTATATTATATACAAGTATATAATATATTTAAAATTAATATAAAAATTATTTATTTAAAATTTTAAAATAATTCAAAAGTTTAATATTAAAGTATTAATTCAAATTTTAATATAATTATTTATTATGATAAAATTATATAATATATATTAACAATATTAAACATATAAATTTATTAATTTTAATATTAAAAATTATTTAATATTACTCATATATATATTAAAGTATAATTTAATATATTAAAATTATTATTTTAATGTCTATATAAAAATTAAATATATAATAAATTAATTATTTATTACTTATTACCATTATCAGACTAACGAAGTAACTCAATAACCTGATTAGTTAACACTTATCAATCTCAATCCTTTACTAAATCGAATTAACTAGTTTCAATCATTTATCAAGTTGAGTCATTGTTATTATTTTTTGTACTAATATCAGTACCAATCGCAAAGCTAAATAAAATTAAACTAGTCCCAAGCTAATCCTTTAAACCCATTTTAACACCTCTATATAAAGGCTTTGTAACTTGAAAAATAATATTATATTATTTTGATTGAAAGTGGCTGACTTCTTGTGGCATATAAAAGGCATTTTATTTGCTCTAACAATGTTAATTTTCAAGAGAAAGAGATTTTGGAAAAACATAATACTTTGGTGTGTGCTCCGCAGAGCATATATACTAAATGGTGAGGTTGTATCAGTGAAAAAGTATATATATTAAGTGATATTTTGTAAAAGTGTGTAGGAGAAAAATATAATATATTAATATTTTATGAGAATTGTTGCAATTATAAAGGAAGAAGATTTTCTCTTATTTCTACTCTTTCTCCACATAATTTTTGGTGCCAATATTATTAGCAAATATATCAGTTCTAACATTTAGTCAGTGCTCCATTATATAATGGTAATAAATTTGATCCAATTGCAGCTTCCTAAATTTAGGGGTAGAAATTTCAATAACTAGAGTATTAGGTTGAGAGTACTCTTTAGATTCTAAGATTTGTGAAATTTTGTAAAGAATGGCTATATTGAAGTAAAAGATCAATAAGAGTTTAATGCATTAGAGAAAGATAAGAAAAAATGCACTACTAAAGACTCGAAGGAAAAATTAGAAAGTACTGTATGCTATCTTTGAAATTGTTGAAGAATATATATTTGAAAAAATATTGTTTGCAAACACATTAGAAGAAGTATAGGATATTCTACAGAGATCCTATAAAAGTGATAATCATATAAAAAATACAATTATAAATATTATAAGATAATTTTGAGTTTTTAAATATGAATAACTCATAATCTATTTTAGCATACTTTAATTAAGTTTAGACTCTTTTTAACCAATTAAGAGTTAACAATGAAGATATTTCAAATAGCCAATTATACTCATCAACAAAATGGTATAGGTAAAAGGAAAAATAAAATAATTTTTGAAATAATAAAAAGTTTGTTGAAAGCTAAAACTTTGCCAAAATCCTTTGAAAGTGGATGACTATTTAATTCAAAAAGTGAGCCATATATCACAAAAAATGACTTTAGAGGAGTTATTGTTAAAAATAGGTTTTTGTAACAACAAATTAAGTAACTCCTTAAAAGCAATGTTTACTAAATTTGAAGATTTTGCATGAAACTCTTCCGTTATCCTTCATGATGATTGTAACCATAAGGGGAGATTTTACTAAAATCATGGTTGTATTTTCTTAGAGAAATTATTTGTACAAAGGCAGCCATACATACATCATACATCATGCATGTATAGGTAATGTTGAAACATACTAATAATAACATAGGTAGAACATGAATGTAATCATGATTAAATAAAGTAATATAACATATAGTCTAAGTGAATGCATGAGGTAGGCCTTGTTGCCTTATATAAAACAAGTTCATGGAGTATTAAGCTTACCCATAAGCCCTTAATTTATAGACTAACTAAAGTTTCTAAGATAGTTGGTCTTACATATACTTTAATAACTAGGTGGGGGTTGTGGAGATACCATGGAAAGACTTGATGGTTCCTCACTAAAAGGATCCAAGATATCCTTATTCATGGATTTCTATGTAAGAGAAAGCCATTCTAATGGAATCTATCTAGTGTGTATAACATATTGTGGCCTAAAAAGGTCCATTGTCAAGGAAAAATGGATTTCCAATATGTAAAAATAAAATTAAGCATAGCATATCTCCTAAATATAGTTAGACAATAGGATGGAAAGGGTTCACAAAAGATGCCTTAATTTAGATAAGAACATGTAAAATAACTAATATAAAAATAGTGAGTTTGAAATTTAGTAAGATGCCACCTAACCTTTGCTCTTGTGGGCTTTAGTTAGCAAGATATATATAGAAACAAATATTTACAAAATCATGAAAGTAAATCTTTGCCATTGAAATTTGAGAAAAATACTAAAAATACCTCCTTTTTTGAAAATAAATAGCAAATGGTATATAAGTTAACTCCTTTTAAGTTTGTTTCTTTCTCCTTCACCCTTTTCCCTACAAGTACAAACCGCATCTCTTTTTCCTCAAGAAAAATATGGAGCGCCAAGTCATCTTCTCCATAATCAAAGCCTAATTGGGCATTCAAATTATCATGGCCATCACGAAGCCATATATATCACATAATTAAGGTATGGTCTAAATACCATTCATGTCATATTTTTTTACTTCATATCCAAAAAGCCTTGTTATTTCATATCCAAAACAAGTTTAAGTTAAAAATGTTTAAGGTCCAAAAGCCCATGATCCAAATATAGTCCATAGTTCAAGGTTAGAGCCATATTAAGTTTGAGGTTAAGTTCAAATCCAAGTTCAAGTTTAAAATCAAGCCCAAGTCCAATATGTTCACAAGTCTAAGTTCGCAAATATAGATCCATGGTTTTATTTTCAAGTTTCATTTAACCATTTCCATTTGACTTTCTTCTATCTTAAATACTCATTTAAGCTTACTTACATAGGTGGTCCAAATATTAGGGCCAAAACATCTTTGCTTTTCATGCCATTTGGTGATTAAAACATGTATTAGGTTGTAAACACTTAGATCTTGCATGAAACCATTTTTTAGAAGGACTAAATTGAAAAGATTTCAGAAATTTGGAGAAAATTTTGAAAAAACTAGGAAATTCATTTGAAATGAAAATTAAAATTATACTAACTTCCTAAAGCATCAAAGATTTTTCTTTCTTTGGCAATTTCCATCAAAATATTAAGAACATCTTCATTCTTCAAAACAATTGATGCCATTGCTTAAACTTCATAATTAATATTGATAATTTTTATAATACTCCTAAAATTTTAAAAATTAAAATGATGTGCAATTTCATAAATTAGTAAATCAATATCATTTAATCACATTTATTAAAAAATAAATAATTATAATTAAATAATTTTAATCTAAAGCTTGACATGTCACTCAAGTTTTGAAATCCATAATATCTTAGTATGTATTGGTTTTTTAAACGTTCTTTAGTTATATATTTTTTTTTATGAAATTGAAATTTCATAAGTTGTTTAATTCATTTTTAAAATTTAATTAGTTTTATAATTAACGACAAAATTTTGAAAAATATAGAAAGTTTACAAGTTAAATAGGTTGTGAGTTAAAATAAATTAAAATGAATGAAGTGTAAAGATTGTTTTTTAAAGTTAATATTTAATACAAGTTTTAACCTATAGCTTATACCAGAGTAGAATTATACATTGGAAAAACAATGCTGTCTAAGGTGCCCCAAGGGTTCAGAACCCCTGGGTGAGTTGTCATCTTATTGGCCATTCGATGGGCCTATTGAATTGTGGCCGCCAATTAAAATATGTTTGACAAACAAAAATGGAAAATTTCACTCTTGCCCAGTAAAAATAAAGAATTATACCTCCAACTCATTTTAAGCCTCCATTTGTTAATTGAAAAAAAACATAATATATTAAAGTTTTTTTTTAATTTGACATACTATTGCCATAATTGTAAATTTAACCCAAATCTTTTCTTTTTGGTATCATGATATATTATACATTGCAAAAATAATTTTCACAAGTTATAATTAAATAATTATAATAAGATAATTATAAATATATTACATTAATAAATTTTACTCTATTATGAATAATTATAATTAAATATTAATGTTCATAAACTAAATGTTATATTTTCATTAATGTCAATTATTATATTTTAATTTTTTTGAATTATTATTATGAAATTGTAATATTTGACATATATATTCTATAAATATGAATTTTATGAATCATTTTATGTGCAGTTGAATAAAATATACTTATCCTTTCATAATTTTCTTCATCTCCTTTATATATTTCTTTAATTTTTTTTAGTATTAAAAGTTTTTTTTAATATACTCTCACTAATTAATATTTATGACTAATAAAATTAAGACTATAATCAATTAATTTAATCACACAAATTAAATTATACATTTTATTAATTTAGAAAAATATATTATGCCTATTGTGCTTCAATTATGCAATACCTAGAGTAATATTTAAATTCTTATAATTATTTAAATGCCCCAAGATTCATATTTAATTATTCATTTTAAATTGATAAGGATAGTTAAATTATAATTATTTACGTCAAGAGGAAATACAAATATTTTAAAGTTTGATTTTTCAACATTATTATGATTTTCTTTAACAGAAATACTTTCCAAATTTTAATTGGAATATTTAAAACATGAGAGCAAAAATTTGAAAAATGTATGTATCAATTTGGAAGATGGCTTTATTTTATAAATTAGCAAATTTATAAGGATGTTTGTCAAGATTGGGGTGTGATAAACTATGATATATATAGATATGCGAGAGCGTATGTATTTAGGATTTGATAAAATGGCCTCTTCATATTTAATTAAAATATGGGATTAAAGTTTCAAATGACTTCTAATACTACATTTAAATAAGTTCAAACTTTTCTTTAATAAAATAATGAAAAAATGACTATAAGTTCAAAATAAATAATATATGATAATTTAAATATTTTATCATTAAAGATATGTTTTGGTTAAATTCAAATGACTAAAAATCCATTGCTTTTACATTAAAATTTGACATTTTCATTTATCACATTTTAGTTGTCTGAACCTATTTAAAATATATGTTTTTATCATAAAATATTTAAAATTAATATTTCATATTAGTACATATTATTTTATTTGAATCTATAATCATCTCTCATTATTTTATTAAGAAAAAGTCTAAATTTAAATTTAAGTGCAACATTATTTTGTACTTTAAAGGAGATCTATATAATTTTTGAAATTAGAAAAAAGGTCTATATAATTTCACTAAGAACAAAAAATATTAGTGCATTTTGCTCTATTATTTAACATTAAGATTAAGTTAAACTTATACTTACTAAAAATTTTGGTTCATAGATATTTATATTTTATAAAGGATTTGTAGTGTGAGAGAAAAAAAAGTGGATGAATTTATATTTATAATTATTTATTTAAAATTTTATAATTAGCTCTCATTTTATTTATGATAATTATGACAATTGCCAGACATAAGCTAAAAAAAAGGTCATGGCATGTAAAATATGGGTTTCTATATTTTGCTTAAAGTTTTTAAAAAATGCTTAGGAATGTCACTTTTTTAGGAATATTTTTACTTGACTTTATACTAAAATATTCTTATTGGGGATGTGGATATCTCAAATTCTTATTACAAAAGTATTTAAAATCTTTAATTATATTTATCTATATCTATAATAAAAATTTGATCTTTTTCCAACTAATAAAAGGCAAAAGATAGAGAATAGCATTATTATTATTATTATTATAAGTCTATCTCTTTTTTACTAATTGTTGTAATGAGTGGTTAGTCCGATCTTTAAGTAAAAGCTTTCATTTTATTTTTTATATCCTTATTAATTTAATTAAATGTGTAAAAATATCTTATTATTAATTTATTTTCATAATTATAAATTATAAATATTTAAATTCTTAAGATGAGTAATGATATAACAATTTAATTTATATGACAATTTTACATAACTAACATGGTTATATATTTATCTTTTCTAATTTAAAAAATTATTATTATTTGAATAATTAATTAATTCAAATTTTCTTATTTTAAACAAAGACTTGATAAAGTATAGTTAAATAAAGGAAGCACTACATTGATATTAAAATTTTTTTGGGGCTTGAATAACTTGTTTGAGTATAATTAAATAATTAAACAACTAATTTCATATTAAAATTATTTAAGTGATTAAATTACTATAAATAAAATTTAATTTCTAGATATGCTAATTTTACATAAATCTTGCGACATTGGAAACTCATATTTTATGAAAAAAATTATAAATTTCACAATTATATTTCATTATAGTATTAAATTTCATATTGCAATTTCTTCTTTAATTTAAAAATATTATTGAAATTTAATACTGGCATTTGAGTTCTAAATAACAAAAAAAGGAAAGAAAAAATATTTAATAAAATAAATAAAAATAACAGAAACGAAACATAATTTGTAAAGTAATAAAAATTAAAAATGATATTAACAAAAAATGTGTATAAGAAAGAACAAAAAAAGGGGAGTGATGTGGTGAAAAGAAGAAAAGAAATAACATATTTTAGTAAATAAAATAAATATTGCCTAATCAAATAAAAGAATTTAGTACATAATAATTAGATTATTTTATACATAAGAAAATTAGATAATTAGATAAAGAGTAAAGATAATAATAAGATTATGAAATTGCAATCTTTATTGTCATATGCATTAGGATCATTCTATAATTTTTCCCACAATGTTGTGTCTATAAAATTTGAATTATTACTCTATCACATGATCTATCACATGAGCACATGGCAATACCAAAAGTTGCCACATGCCTTAGGTTTTGGAACCCATTATTTGGTAAAGACACCGTAGTTTACACCCACTTTCTAGAGTCAGAAATATTTATATGTACGGGAGAGAGGAGAGGGTGATTTGAATGACGAGTTCTAACGTGCCCTAGGGGTTTTGTAACCCTGGCTTATGTGACAAAGTACAAACTGTTTGATTTGTATTGTCTCATCACAGCTACACGTTTAAAGAAATGGTTTTAGATAGTTGTGGAAAATTATTAATAAAGATATTAAATTTGAAAAATTATAGTTTGAACCCAAAAAAAGGATTCTGTAATTGGCAATATCGCTGATGGAGTTATAACATAATAAATATATTAAGTTTCATTTCATTGCTAATTTAAATGCATTAAAAATAATAGGAAAAATTTACTTTACTCACATGTAATTTCTTCTTTTTTCACTTAATCATTTGTAATTTCAAATGCTACAAATTATCCATTTGTTCTTTCAATTATTAACACTTTATTTATTTAAATTATTTTTAATTTAAGATTTAATAAAAATACTTACATACATTACATTTATTTTTTACTTTTTTCAAATTTTAACTTAATTTGATACTTATTTGAGACTAAATTACTTAAAAAAGAACTTATTTTTGTTGAAAAATTATTTCTTTATAATTTGGTCTATAATTGTTTGATAAAAAATATCAAATTAGATTTTTTAAGATAAATTAATTTTAAATGAATGTCAAATTAAATGAAAATAAGTAAAAATTACATGTAATGCATATGAATTTTTTATTAAATTTTGGCCAAAAAAGAGTTTAGGTAGACAAAGTGTTAATGATTAAAAGTTTTTCAGGTAAATTACAACATTTAAAATTATATATGGGTTAAGTGTAAAAAAGTGAAATTATGGGTGGGTAATTTTGTGAATAGCTATGTTGTTTTACATTTATTTATCCTCATATATCCCTTTATGTCATTTTATATTTTTAACTAATTTAATAATTAATTTTGTAAAAATATTTCTTATACAATTAATTAATTTATTAATTATCAAATATCAACTAACTTATTAACTATTAATTACTTTTATAGAATAAAAGTGAACTAGAAACATGACAGACACAGCTAAACTCAAAGAAATTGCTCTAGTAAAATTAAATTTGTGCTTATGAGAAAAAAAGATAAAGTCAAATATTCTAAATTTATTTTATCCAATTACTTGATTTAAAGGAAGAAATATAATTATTCATCTACAAATTATTTTGATTATTTAGTATAAATTAAAGGAGTAATATGATTTACTTTCAATCAATTTTATTATAGGAAGTTATTATAATATTTTGTGCAAATTAAATTTATTTCAATAAATTAATTTAATTATTTAATTTAACTTTTTTTGGTGAATTTATTTAATTTAACTTTAAAGTAGAGGAAGAACCTTACATATTTTAAATTAATTCACTACAAAGATAATTATTAGACAAAATTATTTTTTTTCAACAAATTTTACGGTTAGCACCATAATTGTGGAAATAAAACTCCTCCCAATCATAACAAATAAGTAATGACCTAATAGCTAATTAATTTTAATAATTACTTGCGTATGACTGCTTCATCACAAATTCATTATTGTTTGTCTATAATTTTAACAATCTCTATTTGCCATATTTTATTTTTTTCTGAATTAGATGTATACTTAAAATTAAATAGATTTATCTTACTCAAGCACGTGCTATTAAAAAATAAATAGAATAAAATTACTTGACTGGAATTTCAAGAAAATCTTATATATATGATTTAGACGTTCCTAAAGGCTCATCTCTCTCCATCTTTTTGTCCCGAGTTTCTTTCTGTGATTTTTCCCAAACTACACAGCATGTTTAAAAATAATTTCTGTACTGCAACTCATACACATAGCAGACAGACAACCTTCCACGTGCTCTGGGTTCCTAAACCCAGACCAGCCCAAAGACACCGTATCTTTCACCAAAAAACTAATAATCCCAAGAAAAGTTGCTTGCTTGAGGAGTTGAGGCAGGGACCAATTACGCACGGCTTAGGCCGAACAAGAAAACCAACCAAGTGGCACTGACTCAGCCAAGATTCATGGCGAACTCAGTCTTCACCGCTCATTGAAAACTTTGATCTGCACTCGGAGCAGCACACTTCGTCGACCACAACTACACTCTGCAGTTTTTAATTCATACGCTTCTACTGCACGCGGCTCCAAATTTCGAAGAATTTCAGCTTCTTTTCTCAGAATCCACTCTGATATTATCCATGCTTCTGTGTATGTTCTTCTCCAAATTTTCGTCTGTCGTTGCTAGCTTTGCACTTCTGAGTTTGACTTTTTTTTTTATTTCCGAATATAATGTGAACGAATCGAATTACCTCTGAGTAAGTAATTGATAATTTTATTTTCAGATGATATTATGCATATATAAATTGGGTTCTTAATGTGAAAAGCGAAGGAACTTACAACAAAAATGTCATTTTTTGTTGAAGGCTAAAGATGTATGCTATCAACTTGCCTTTTACATTTAGATAGTTTCCCACTTCCCGAAGAAAAAAATGCATTTGTCTTTGGCCTAATCTCCGTATCATTGCCCAGTTGTTGCTGTCTCTTTATGTAAATAACAAATGAATGCCCATGATTTTGTTTTAGGTGGCTTTACCTGTGGAGGTTCTGGTTTAAATTTGCAGAGATAGCGAGACTAGTTAATTAAATTTGGAGGATAAAATGGGCAGCAATGGCAATCTCAGAGAGTAGATGCTTATTTTAATTTGGGATTATTAATTTCTTTCTCATACAGCAGGGAATGCAACAAGGTTTGACTAAGTTCTTTTTAGTATTTCCAGCTGCACCTTGGTTAATTGTAATTGATTCTTGGAGAATGAAAAAAGAAGTAAATGTTCTTCATTATTGACTTGAAGGTATCATTACGAGTGAATGAGTATGCCTTGAAGGCATCATTATAAGAATCTTAGAGCTTGTTGCATGTCTTAAAGTTCAACTTCCAAAAGTAGATTCTACCTTTTTCATATTTAATGATTCACCCTCATAGGTGTATCATATGTTCTACTGGAAGGTCTCAGGAGCCCCCTTCCATATCTGACATCTTAGCATGGGAAGAATTTGAATCCAAGTCTCTATTTTTACGTTTCAAACTTTTCCGGCAAAATTAGTTAATTGTCTCAACTTGAAGAATTGGCGTTATTTTAATTCTCTGAGTTTGAGCTACTTCATTATAAACTGGGAACATCTGATGAGATTCTGAGATGTCTATTGTGGAAAACTATCAAGTTGGCAAGAAGGATCCCATGACAGAAGTCCTGGAAACTCTGGTTATCATTATGCATGTTTTCCCACATGTGCATTTTTCTTTGTAGTGTCAGATTTGACATGGCTAGACATGGCTAGAAGTAGAGATATAGGGGATGATCATTTAAGATTTAAAGATACTCTACGTATCATCTTTGTGAAGTTAGACTGGAGAGGGGGAAAAAAAGAAACTTAATTGTTGGACAAGGCACTTATTTTGGATTGATCTTGCTTGAGTTCACTTGAGTTGTAACCAAACAAGAATAATTTTCAGTATTGAATAAGCAAACTAGGAGAAGTAATCAAAAGCAGGATGAATTAGTAGCAAGCTTTCATGAAACTTCATCATACTCCGGAAGAAATTACAGATGATTTGCTATATTTAATACATGAACATTTCCATAATCTAACGTACATGCCTACTTGATAGTTATTAAATGATAGAAATAACAAGCACAGAACAAAGCAGGTTAATCATTAACAAAAAGGCTCTATTTTTGTATATATTTTGCTTGATTTGGGTTGAGTTGTGCATGTAATGATTTTACTTGATTTGAGTTGAGTTGTGCATGTAATGATTTTGCTCAATTTGAGTTGTGCATATGTATATTTCTCAATAGTCAATAAAAAAAAGGCCAGATTAATCAAAATCTGGTCAATGAAAAACTAGCAAGATTAATCAAAATCAGGTTTGCTTTTAGTGAGCTTACATGGATGGTCACATATTTATCTTCATCATGCAGAATATATTGCAGATAGTATTGGCATATTTAATACCTTACCATTTCCTCACTCAATCACTTGCATGCTTGATCATTACACTTGAAATTGTTGGGAATGAATGGCTTATCACTGCTGACATCAAAGAGCAGGAGAAACAACAAGATAGGTTTCTTATAGTTTTTATTCTTGATGGATTAAACTCTGACTTTGACACCTTCCATCAACAAACATTGGGTAATGTAGAGATTCCTACAATAAAAGTGTTAATCAATTGTCTGTTATGATTATTCACTTCGACTATTCCTAATAATATTGAAAATTCTACCTTGGTGACACATGCTAGTGATCATGGAAAGGGACGAGGTGGTGGATGCAACAATCAAGGAGGACGTAATGATGGTGGTCGGTGCAATCGACCTCAATGTACTTATTATCATAAGTCAGGACATACCTGAGATAGATGTTTTGCTTTACATGGTCGACCTCCTCAATATGTCAATGTTGTTCAATTTAGTTCTATCAATATGATTCAATCTGGTTCTAAATCAACTAATCAATCTTCTTTTTTTTCTGATCCAGAGTATCAAAAATTCTTGAATGAACAATATCTTCAATATAGGGCGTCCAAACAAGAATAGACATATTCTGCATCCTTTATAGACACAGGTAATTCTATTGCTTGCTTATCTTATTCTGCATCTCATGATTGCTGGATTCTTGACTCAGGGGCTTCTAATCACATATCTGGTAATCAATTTCTTTTTACCCATCTTAATTGCACTGCTAAATCCCTTCCTTTAATTACATTAGCTAATAGTTCTAAAACATCTACTCATGGTATTGGTCAAGCTAAACCTCTCTCTTCACTAAATTTACAATTTATCCTTTACATGCCCAATTCTTCTTTCAACTTAATTTCTATCAGTCAACTTACCCAAATTCTCAATTGTTCTGTAACATTCTTTTATGATTTTTTTTTGATATAGGATCGGGGTACGGGAAAGACGATTGGTATCGGACATGAGTCAAAAGGACTCTACTACATTCAACCAATATCGTCAATTACTTGTATTACTATAGAGTCTTCATAATTAATCTACTGTCGTCTGAGTCATCCGAGTCTTTCAAAATTACAGAAAATGATTCCAAGTCTTTCAAAATTGAAGTCTGTATGAGTCATGCCAACTCGGTAAACATGTTCGTAGTTCTTTCTCTATTAAAACTACTAGCTAAGTAAGTCTTTGTTTCTTTAATTCATTCTAATATATGGGGTCCTAGTCGTGTCGGTACTACTTTAGATTTTTGGTATTTTGTAACCTTTATTGACAATTATTCTCGATGTACTTGGTTATATTTGATGAAGGATCGTTTTGAATTATTTTTAATTTTTAAATCTTTTATTTTTGAGATTCGTACCCAATGTGGAATACTTATACAAATACTTCGTAGTGATAATGCTCGTGAATATTTTTCTACATCTTTTGCTTCTTTCATGTTATCACAAGGCATTATTCATTAATCAACATGTTCTCACATCCCACAACAAAATGGAATTGTTGAAAGAAAAAATCATCACTTAGTTGAAACTGCACAAACTTTATAATTACATGTTAATGTTCCGTTTTATTTTTGGGGTGATGCTATCTTAACAGCTTGTTATGTAATTAATCGCATGTCTTCATTTGTTCTAGAAAATATAATTCCTTATTCTTTAGTGTACCCAAATGAATCTTTGTATAAACTTTTTTCTTATATTTTTGGATTCACTTGTTTTGTTCATGATCTTACTCTAGGGAAAGATAAATTATTAGCTCGTTCGATAAAATGTATTTTTTTGGGCTACTCGAGACTACAAAAAGGGTATAGGTGTTATTCTTCAAGTTTAAAGAAATACTTCATATCTGCTGATGATGATAATCCACCTGTTGATTCATTATCCGGTTTCGTGGAATCTCTTATCTCAGATCCACCTGATGATTTTTCTATTTCCATAAAGGTACTCATTCCACTTGTAACCCTTATCTTATTTATAATTTTTTGAGTTATCATCATTTATTTGCCCCTCCCATTCTGCCTTATCCTTGGTTTCTGTTCTTAAAATTATACAGGAAGCTCTCTCTCACTCAGAATGGTGTTAAGCGATGCTTGATGAGATAGCAGCATTAGAAGTTAGTGGCACATGGATTTAGTTCCTTTACCATTTGACAAATCCACTGTTGGATATCGTTGGGTGTATACTATCAAGGTTGGTCCTGATGGAAAAATACACTAGTTGAAAGTTAGATTGGTTGCCAAAGGATATGTTCAAATTTTTGGCCTAGATTATGGTGATAACTTTTCTCCTGTTGCCAAAATTGCATCAGTTTATTTTTTTTTATCTCTTGCAGCCATTAATCATTGGTCTGTACATCAACTGGATATCAAAAATGTATTTTTACATGGGGATCTCGAAGAAGAAGTCTATATGGAGCAACCTTTAGGATTTGTTGCTCAGGGGGAGCTTGGTCTTGTTTGTCGTCTGAAGAAATCTCTATATGGTCTTCAACAGTCCCTTCGAGCTTGGTTTGGGAGATTTAATAAAGTTATACAAGATTTTGACATGTGTCAAAGTGAAGCGAATCATTCTGTCTTTTATCACCATTCATTTACCTCTCAATCTATATATCTCATTGTTTATGTTGATGATATAGTTATTACAAGAAGTGATCAGGTTGGTATTGATTGACTCAAGCAACATATTTTCCATCATTTTAAAAAAAAAGACTTGGAAAAACTTTGGTATTTTCTTGGTATTGAAGTCGCTCAATCCTGTTGTTGCATTTCTATCTCTCAATGCAAATACGCTCTTAATGTTTTAGATGAAACAGAATTGATAAACTCTAAACCTATAGATACTCCCATGGATCCAAATATTAAACTATTACACAATCAAGGTAAACCACTTTGATACCAACTTGAAATTGTTGGGAATGAATGGCCTGAGAAAATCATCTCAGCCTTGGTTCTTTATATAATAAAATTACAATCAATACATTTTAATGCTAGAAAATAAAATTCCTAGAATTATGCTTAAATATTTTCTCATTTATTCTGATTACTAACTAATTACAGCATAGACAACTAATACAAATCAATCATATTTATTACTATTTAACAATTACTAAATACTAGATTGGCAATTATCTCTTATGGAGTATCAATTCATAACCGCACTCTTCCAGCTTTTCAGTTGCTACAGCTCCAGCACCAAGTCTACAATGCCAAAAGGGAAAAAGGAATCAATGGATCAGGATTATTCTCATAATATTCTTATCATGCAGTTCTGGAGTATGATGATGCTTCATGGTACAATTGCTTACATGAAAATTGGAAATTCTGCTGACAATTAAATTTGAGATTTCTCCCGGGAGACATTATCATAAATGATATTCAAAGACCATGCATAGTCATGTCAACTTATGTTTTAAGGAGAATACATTTTGGCTTTTTATTTATGTATTTAGGGCATTGGTTAAATTTGTAATTAAAGAGAGTTTGATATTTGATAAAGTAAAGTCATATTAGCAAGGTGCTGCGGCTGTTTTTGTTATTCTTCATCATGTGGCCGCTTTTGGTGCATTAGTTCTAACTCAGGCCATTGACACAGGAATCCTTAGGTTATGTTTTATTCCTATCATAACTTTCAAGGTGGTATTCTCGTATTTCTTATATTGAGACCCCTTTTCCCCTTCCTCTCCCAAGGTCATTGACCACCTATTATAACTAAAGGTAATCAGGGAAGAGAAGTTATTCTAGAACTTATTGTCTGAGATATGTATGAAGTATAAAATAGTATTGGTATGACATAATATGTTTTCTTGAGTAAGTAATTCCAAGTTCAACTGGCACCCCTTTAAAGGCTTGACAATCAAAATAGATGAAAAGTTTAGGGTCAAGTTTTGCGCTTATAAGGAGATGCTTGCTGATATTTAGTACTTACATTCTGAATCTGTTTTGATCCAGTGCTCCCTATTTACACTAGGATTACTGCTGTTGAAGCATGGTTGGGGTGGGTTCCATTTGGTCTTACAGTGCCAAGATCACTTTCTTGATTTGGACTCTGAAGGTAATCTCCTACTGCTTTTGTCTGGCTCTCTGGGGTCTCCAGTGTTGTGTACGTGGCTGTGACCATGGGAGACATTCTTGACTTTACATTTCTTGGACTTGACAAAACCTTCTGAACTTTTAGAGTTTTCGGGATGCACTTTTCTGTGGAATACGCGTAGAACCTGCATAACCAAGAAGAATGAACTAAATAATCTTAAAACAGTCCATCACTTGTCAGTTTGACTTAATGTATATTGAAGAATTTCATCGTGATATTCTAATCACTATTTTGATGGTAAAAGGTTTTCTGCTAGATGCTACGATCGTCCCAAGAACTGCAAGTGAAAATTGGCTTGCTACCTCTTTCAATATGGGTGCACATATGTTAGTCTGACTGTTAAAGTGTCTCATTCAGGATGTAACCATCTTATTTTAGTGCTTTTTTCTGTCCACTGTGACCATCTTTTTCCTAATCACTATTCTTAATGGAAATTAACAACAGGTGGATATATTGCTAGTGACAGTTCTTGGCTAAGAATCAAATCAGATAATTCATACAACTTGCTAAGAATCAAATCAGATAATTCATGCAACTTTTATTTCTATTTGTCTGTATTTAATTTCCTTATTAATACAATATCTTCTGTGCAATTATAAAGACAACATAGAACTTATCTGATTTCTTTCTGCAGATGCAGAGGCAATAATCCAAGGGTGATGTTATAGCATTTGAGGTTTAAGTCGATGCAGAAGATCAAGTGTTATAGCTAACCTTGTGGAGCTTCTTACTGGTTGAAGCAGGATCAGTTGCATCACCTCCAGAAGTGGTACATCTCCTTGAAGAAGCTTGGACCTTTTTCAGTATCTTTCTCATGATATTCATAGCAGAGTTATCTGTGCGTTTTAGTGCCTCCCCTGTCCCTCTGCTTTTCCCTTCCTCTGTCATTTCCTGATTTGTCATCTTTATACTAAGAAATAGTTCTCCAAGTGATCCCTTTTCTTTTCTCACTTCTGTTATTGGCTCTGGCAGTTCATTTGATGACCCAAATAAATATTCTTGCAGTGGGAAAACAGCTGTGTTTCCACAGTCTTCATCTTCAGCTTCATCCAATTGCTTGCCACTAAGTGTGATAGTGCTTACATGGCTGTTCCTTCCTGATGATTTGTAGAACCTTTCTCCTTTATTTCCAGCCTGAAGGAGCTTCTCTAGCTCATAACTGATGAGCTTTAAGTCATTTTCTGTCAACTCTGCATTTCTCTCAGTTATGTTTTCCAAAGGCATTGCAAATGTTGGCATTGGTGGCTTGTTTATTACTGTTTCTGCACCTAGAGTTCCAATCGTAAGAAAACCTTCAAAGAGGTCAGAAATGACAATAGGTGTTTCTTTTTGGGACTTCTCTTCATCTCCCTTGTCTCCAAATTTGGAATAAGATGCTTGACATTCCTGTTGGCATTTCTTTGAGAATCTGGATTGGTTTGTGGAGCACAAGCTTGGCTCTTTGTTAGAGCATTGGTCATCAAGTGTCAGCTGTGTTGTAAGGCAAGTGCAAGGGTTACCTGTAATTTGTGTAACAGAAAAATTAGTGCATGAGTGACAATACACAACTATCAGCTAAATGAATATCTATGTGACATGGTGAGACATATTAGATCTTATACCCAGGTGATTTGGAAAGCCGAATACAGAC
Source organism: Sindora glabra (assembly GCA_020226215.1). Lineage (NCBI taxonomy): Eukaryota > Viridiplantae > Streptophyta > Magnoliopsida > Fabales > Fabaceae > Sindora > Sindora glabra. The sequence continues at coordinate 39,826,776 of CM035228.1, read as the reverse complement.
TGTTCTACTTTAAAGGAATTCAGTTGAGTAAGATATTAGCATGGAACAATAACAATTAGGTGAATTCATTGTGGCAAACTAGCCTTAGGAGGGAAATAATGCAACTTTATATCTGCTGTAGGGTAGTGGTTGCAATTGACTTGTTGTTGGGCATTGTAGATGTTTCTAGCACGAGTGGTCCTTGTCAAGCTGTGGACAACCTGAATTGAACATTTTTCTGGAGGCTAGTGACTTGTGGGTTACATTTATTGTTCACATATAATAATGCCTTGCTGTTAAACCATCATACTAGATTTTATTGTGCTGTTGTATTGTAGACATTTTACAAGTAAGTCAGATATCACAATTTCATCACAATGATCAATGCCTGAGATCCATTTACATTGTAAAATTTCCTGATTGCCCGAAAAAGAAAGTACAAGAGGAAAAAAGGATGAAAGTAGAGAGAACAGTAAGTTTGTTGAATACCAATTGCTACTGTGAAAGGTTCAATACTATTCTGGTGAAACTTTTGGTGCACCCACTGAAATAACTAAAAGAAGGAAACACAGGGATGAGCTTTATGGATTGAAAGAAATATGTCATTCTGAATTGGTTGAGTTTAGACTTACCTTCATTTTGATCTCTTTTTGACAGGCTTGATTTTGGAATTGGATAACCAAGGTTTTCTTAGAAGACAGGTCCAGGTTATGCTGTTATATATAGATTGGTTGGAATGGGCTATATATAGGATGTGGAGGCAAGGATTGATAGAGTGCAAATGCACGAGGACCATATTTTTTTTTTTTAAATTATCACTCCTGGTGAGTTGGAAGTAGGTAGTTGCCAGAAGGGTCTAAGGTAGATATGAATACAGTGAAAAACATTTAGATAGATACAACAATGCTGTTGGCTATTCTTTTCAAAATCTAATCAAGTGGACTAATTGGAGGGTGAAATGTGTAACCCCAAGTTGTTATTTCTCTGTTTTCTCTGTGTTTAGTCATGCAGGAGCTAGATTACACACGCATTCAAATTGATTGCTTTTAGTGGCAACTGTGTCAACAGTGCATTCAATGCATTCAGATGCTAAAGCACTGTTAATTTTGCAAGCTGAAGCTGCATACATATCCAATGCATTATAGTGGATGATACCATCCTTGATGGAATAATATTTCCTGGGAGCTTGCTAAGAAGGGGTCCAATGTATGAAAAGCATTGATCCTTTCTTCTTTGTTACATACTAGTAATTGGATATGCAACAATAGATATGTTTTGTCATTTACAAATTTATCATCTTATGTTGAAAATTAAATGGAGATCTTGATCATTTATGTTAAATAATCTGAAGAAGCACATTCAATTAACTCTTTTGAAAATTTGAAGCATATAGGTGACTGATTGCACTTAATTTTTTTATACATATAATGTATTTTTAGTTTTTATTTACAATACCCCTGGTACATGTATCCTCATTTTTTAAAATTTTGCAATATCCTCATATTGTATTGTATTTGATACTATACTCATTAGTATTGCTGCTACATGTCACAAGTAATATACATTTATGTGTCTGTATTTAACTGACATACATGTATATGTGTTGAATGTATTTGGTTGCAAAAGTGATCGTATATTCTAGTCATCAGGGACTATGGATGAAGCTGCTAAAAATCTATATTTCCTGTAGATAATGCCTCTGGTGATGTACATTATGTTGTGAAGATTGTTGTTGGATTCAAAAGTTCAACTAAATACTTTTCCAGCGTTCCCAAATTATTTAACTGTTTTTTAGCCTTGAGAACATGCTATGTGTCATGCTATTAGTTACAATTGAAAATTTTACTTTTGCTATTTTAAAGGGTTAAATTGCAAAAATTTTGATATATAACAACAATAATAATAAAGCCTTATTCCACTAAGTGAGGTCACTATATGGATTGCACGTCACTATTGGGCTTCATCCAAAGCTAGATTTTCAGTCCAATGATGTCATGCAATTCATGTAGCCAGCCTCACTTAATGGGATAAGACTTTGTTGTTGTTGTACATCAAAATTTTTGCAATTTAACCCTTTAAAATAGCAAAAGTAAAATCTTCAATTCTAACTAATAGCATGACACATTGCATGTTCTCAAAGGTTCAAAAAATTTTGATATGCTTAAATAAATTCAGAAAATCTTTGTTGTGATGGATGTAATTGAGTTTCCTGCTAAATACCATCAGTATACTAGTGATGAGTGTTATCAATGAACAATCATTTACATTTACATGTATATTGATGAAGAAATGACATGCCACTTATATTTGTAGTTAAAAAAAAATGATATCTAAAGTCATAGAAAAAGAGGAATTTGCTTTTCTCCAATTCTTCATATTTAACAATAAACAGGTAAAATATTTTTCATTATCTTAACACTTTATAACATATTTTACAAAAAGACATTTTCGGTTGAAATAAATGGAGCCTAAAAGTTCTAGTTATTAATCAATAATCATCCCCTATATTATGCTCTGTGCTGATGCATAAGTAAATAGATGTGTGAAAAAGCAAGTTCGTTTCCAGCCTGATCAAAAGTGAGTTCAAGTATTTCCTTTGTTTTTTAACATTATTATTTGTGTGGTTCTCCTTGCAGTTTGTGAGATGACTATATATATCAACTCCACAACAGCACTTGGATATGAATGGACTAATCAACTTGAATCTTTCTATATCAATGTGTTACTCTTTCTCTCTCTATAGTGAATAGTGATCTCATTGAAGCTTCTCATGATTTTTGCTTTTAAGATTGTATTTGAACTTTGACCCTTTATTTTGTAATGTTAATAACTCTCATTTTGATCCACTCAATCTCATTTACTAAACATTTGGCAAAATTTGAATAAGTGGGGTTACTCTAAATAAAATTTTGTGAAGTTTGTAATAAGTGAGAGTGAATAAACCAAAATAAGTGTGATTACAATTACTCCTTTTTGTGCAGGGTTGATTTTAACACGATTGGCCATATCATGCCTTGTCACCCACCTTTATTGCTAGGTCGACCATCTGTTGGGATCATTATACTTCAATTACTGTTCCTGAAAGATCAAAATAATAACAACAGGCAACGGAAGTCATTTGCATCTGGGAAAGCTGTAGTATGCCTAAGTGTGAAAGCCACTTAGCATATCTCAATTTTGAACGTTTCTCTACAAATGGTTAGTGTTTTACAAAGAACAGCTTTAATAGATGGAAACCTGAGTGCTACATGCATGAATTTTTTTGTAGCAAGTATAGTTTGTAGATATTTTAGATTTTTATACTAGTACAGACGTACAGTCCACCCCACGTTTTTAGATGACATTGGCATACCAATAATAATCATCAAAGATGCTATTTATTAATAGTATCAGACTGGTATGAAAATATCACTGTAGGCTGAAACCTAAACTCTAGTTTATTCTTAAGGAGTGCAACTGGCACCAGTAATTCTCTTGAAAAATTACAGAAGACTGGATTGTTCCTTTAAAATAATCACTCCACTTTCAGTCGATAAGTTTGTTCAATTTTCCTATATACCTATGTTGGATTGATTGAAATGAAGTAGCATTAGTGGCACTACTGTGGACCTTAACTGTATTTTCTTGTCATATGCTGACATGCTGCCTCATGATTTGAGGGGGAATATGCTGTTTACACCTTTGTTCACATTGCTTTTCGCTGATGCACGCATGGAGAATATGAGTCAAATTGACCTGTGTTGGAACATAAATTCAAACTATGTCATATGTGCAGTTATGATTGGAAGTGTGAATATGTAGAAGTGCAACTAGCCTTTTTCTTTGTGGAAACACAAATGGGTTCAGGGTTTTCTGAGTCTTCCTTTACAAGTGGTTAAATTTGATGAGTCTCTTCTTCTGTTTATGCTTGTATAAAAGGCCCTGGGAGCTTGACTACGATGAGCTAAGTAGAGAGCTCTAATTAAGAGGGATGATGAAATTATGGATTTGTTTGATGTAAGGATGAAATAATTGATTATTAATAAATTGAATATATATTTTCATTTTATGATGGGATGACTTTTAGGATAAATTTGTTTTAATGGAAATCATCTATAGGAATATAATTATAAAGTACTAATATGGTGGAAAATAATCTTCTTGTTTAATGTTAAATATTGAAATATTCTTCCATTATCATACCACTAGGTATTATAATATTTTAATTGAGGTATTAAGTAACATGTCACTCATTTGCTTTATGCAAAAAATGAAATTTTTCAATGAAAAATATCTTTTGACAAACTAGATGAAACCTTAGCAATGATAATTGATTTTTTAGAGTGTTAACTGATATTTTTTATTATGGAGAGTAAGTTACTTTATGTAGCACATTCTTTAATAGTGATTCTAAGCCAATATTGGTTCTCAAGTACTTTCAAAATCTAACTAATACACCAAAAAACCCGGGTGGGGGGGGGGGAGGAAGAATATAAAATCAATTGTGATCTTGTGATTTTGAGCCTATAATTTAGTAGTATCTGTCTATAGTTTTGGTCCCCATAATTGAGAGCTAAGACAAGCTTGAACAGTTTGGTCAAAACCTACCAATAGAAATCAACAATCTGTGTTATGGAATATTCATTTTTGAGCTAAATAACATGCACACTAGTGCAAAAGAAAGAGATGGGATTGCCTAATTTGGAGGAGTCAGACTGTTAGAGGATTGGGGACAAAGCCAAGTCCAGGGTCTTTCTACAAAGTACAGACAAACACTAAGTCTGTCAAGTTACGGGTCATAAGTAAAAAAAAAAAAGTTCTCTGTTTATTGGAGGAGTAGTTGCAGTCCAGTTATCATTGTGTTCACAACTATATGATCATGGGTAAGTACAACGAGAGTTAAACTAGTTTCACAAATCATGGCAATATAACTCAAATCGTGTTATGGTTGCAATTATGAATGATGATTGCGCGAGTAATCTTTCTGTTTTGGTAATAGTCATGCTAGCTACTATTACTTGATAGAATATGATATTGTCAATGTAAAATTTACAGTGAAACACTTGTTTAAACTACAAATAAATCTTAATCCATATTCAATAGTGGGTGGGGGAATTCGTTACCTTCTGGATTGTAAAGTTCATAGTGGGATTTAGTTTCTTTGTAAGAGGATGTGGAAGTGAAACTGGAACATAGAATGTAGGAATAGCAGAACTGTTAAGCTATCTTTGATATTTATATTTATTTTTACATGATTATATTGTATGGCGTTTAACTCTCGTCTTTGAAATGACACGAATGTGACTATGAATAAAATGAGGGGATTCAATTCAAGTCCCCCTCACAGGCAGCATGATCACGTAATAGATTAATAACTCAGGTTAGTGTTTTTCGAAGAACAGCTTTAATGGATAGAAACCTGAGTGCTACATGCATGAATTTTTACTTTAGTGAGTATAGTTTGTGGATATTTTAGATTTTTATACTAGTACAGTCCACCTCATATTTTTAGATGACATTGGCATACCAATAATAAGCATCAAAGATACTATTTACTTATAGTATCTTGCAGATTGGTATGAAAATGTCACTGTACTAGTGTCTTTCTAGGTTGAAGCCTGAGCTCTAGTCAATTCTTAAGGGGTGCAACTGACTCCAATAATTCTCTAGGAAAATTACAGAAGAATGGATCACTCCTTTAAAATTATCACTAGTCAAATTATTGAGTCGAGTACTATCCGATTTCAGTCATAGGTCTGTTCAATTTTCCTATATTCCTATGTTGGATTGATTGAAACGAAGTAGCGTGAGTGGCACTACTGTGGATTTTAACGGCATTTTCTTGTCATACACTGACGTGCTGCCTCATGATTTGAGGAAGAATAGCTGTTTACAATTTCCCCCTTCACATCTGATTTTGCCCACGCACACATGGATAATATTAGCCAATTGACTGAACTTGTGTTCAAACATGAATTCAGATTATGTCGTATTCATCTGTGACTGAAGTTGTGAATCTTTAGGGGTGTGACTAGCCCTTTCTCTTGTGGAAACACCAACGGGCTCTGGGTTTTGAGTTTTCCACTGTTTTTCCTCTCCAAGGGGTTAACTTTGATGGGTCTCTTCTTCTGTTTATGCATCTGCAATAGCCCCGAGAGCTTGACCAGTATGAGCTAAATAAAGAGCTCTAATGGAAGAAGCTGTTTCTAGGTATGGTGAAAATATGGGCTTGTTTGGTGCAGCAATGATCATTAATAAATTGAGTATGTAAATTCATTTTATGATGGGATGATTTATAGGGTCCCTTTATTTTAACTGAATATATCTTCCATAGGAACGTAATTGCAAAGTATTAAGATGACAAAAAAAAAAAAGAAATGTTCTTCTTATTCAATAGAGAGTATGGTAAAAAACATTCTCTATTTCAAAGAGGAAAACGTTTTTCTCTATTACCATACTAGTGGATATTATATTTTTTTAGTTAAGGTATATGAATAATATATTACTCCTTTACTTTATATAAACAAACAAATGAAATTCTCCACTTGAAAATATCTAATGCAGCCATAGCGGTGATAGACTTTTTGGAGAGAATTAATGTTGAATACTTCTAGTTAGAAAATTTGATTATGGAGAATAAGTTACTTCATGTAGCACATCATTCAATTGTGATTCTGAGCCAATGTTGGTTTTCAAGCACTTCCAAAAGCTGAAATAATCCACTAAAAGGAAAGATAAAATCAATTGTGATCTTGTTATTTTTGAGCCAATAATTTAGTTAACAGGTATATGTGTCTCTAGTTTTGGCCTCCATAATGAGGGCTCAGACAAGCTTGAACAGTTCTTTCAAAACCTACCAATAGAAAGCAACAATCTGTGCTATGGCATCTTCATTTTTTGCTAAACAACATGCGCACTAGTGCAAAGAAAGAAGTGGGATTGCCTAATTTGGAGGATTTAGACTGTTAGAAGCTTGGGGACAAAAGCCAAGTCCAGGGCCTTTCCACGAAGTACAGACAAACACTAAGTGTGCCAAATTATGGGTCGCATGGGATCTCTGGGGAGCAACCAAGGCTGAAGGCTCATGTCAATGATTCATGGTCCCCATATGAATTCCACGTGTCGACTAGGCAAATCCGATGTCATCAATCAAAAGGGATCTCAACTTCTTACAAAACAAGAGTAGTTGTAATCCTGTTGTCATTGAGTTCATAACTTTATATAATCATGCATATGTACAAGTTGAATTAAATTAGCTTCACAAATCATGGCATTATAACTCAAATTATGTTATGGTTGCAATTATAAATGTTGACTATGAGAATAATATTTTTAATGAAGTATTGTTTTTTACAAATAAATTTATTATTATATAGAAACACCTTCAACTTCAATAATTACCTATGTGTAAAATTTATCATGAGACACATGTCTAAACTACAAATACATCTTAACCAATATATATTAGTGTGTGTGAGAGAATGCGCTACCTTTTAGAGCGTATAGCTTGCAGTGGAATTTAATTTTTTGTAAGAGAACCTGGATGTATAATTGGAATATAGAATGTAGCAATGGTGGATTTTATAGACTATCTTGATATTTATATTCATTTTACATAATTAGCTTTTATGGTGTTTAATTTTCCTAATGACACTAACGTGACTATGAATAAGATGAGGGGGGTTAGGATGGTGAGGAGATAGGCTAAGAGCAGGTTAATCTTTTCTTGCCTCATTTCTCATTGTCAGGAATAAGGTTTTTCCTTACTCAATGTCCTGTATTTGGGGGCAAAATTTGCCTTATCACCATGCTCTATGGGGCAATAGTGTTCTACAGAGACTTGCAGAAAATGATAATAAATAAAAAAATAAAAAATATAAATATTAATAACCAAAAAATATTAAAATTAAGGGTTATAAATTTAGAGGTAATTATTATGTAATTTCAAACATAAGTAAATAAGAAAGAAACAAAAAAAAATCTAGATTTATATATTATAAACCATACATAATCAAGCAAAAGTTGGTTTAAAGTTATATATAATTAATTTAAATAATTTGAAACTAAAAAAAGGTTGATACTTAATTAATGAAACATTATTACTTTTTACTTTTATCAACTCAAATAAAATCATAATGTGTTTTAATTTTTAAATAATTAAATTATTAAAATGAATAAAATAATTACACGTGTATGTGTGTATATATATTAGTATATAAAGTAAAAATAAAATAATTTTATAATAATAGAACTTTACGAGGTAAGATAAAGTATTATCACCTTATCCCACTATCTTTTTAAAATGAAAACTTGTCCCATGCTTTGTTTTGTAGAACAGAAAATTATACAATTCCTAAGTTTTATTAGGACAAATGGGCATTTGAAGCATTTTGTCATCTCTAAAATGGGATTCATTCAAGCTCGCTTGCCCGCCCGCCCGCCTCTGCGCCCAAAAGGCAGCAACTTAAGTTGCTTTACCTATTTCACATCATTATAGCAAGAGAGTACATTGAACTTAGTTTAATGCTCTTACACACATAAATAATTAATAAATTAATTAATAATTAATAAATTAGTTGATAATTGATAATTATTAAGTTCACCAATTATATAAGAAGTATTTTATAAAAATTACTAAATTAACTAAAAATATAAAATGATATAAGAGGACATATTAATATAAATATATTTATTAAATTAATTTATATTTATATTTATTTAGAGATTAAATTATATTAATACAATCAAAATATTCAAAATCAGAAAATAATTATCTAAAATTTAATTAATTATATTTTGTGATCTTATATATTTATTTATTTATTTAATTTTTATTTAATTATTATCTATAGCATAAATATAATTAATTATATTTTATGACATTATATATTTATTAACATATATATTTTTATATATTTATGTTTGAAATAATGATATAATTAATTAAATTTAGATTAATTATAATTTATGACATTATATTTTTTTATTTACTTACTTACTTTTATTTATGTAGGTTTTAAGGTAAGAATATAATTACTTAAAATTTAATTAATTATAATCTATAAAATTACATATTTATTTACATATTTTATTTAATTATTTATAATAAATTTATGATATATATTTATTTACTTAATTAATTAATTTTTATTTATTTATCATTTAAAATAAAAATATAATTATTTATCAATAGTGTGAATTGCAAATTAATAAAGGAAAAAGGAATAAATTTGAAAAACATTTAAAATAATTATTAACTTATAAGTTATGAACTATGCAAAGTAACTTATTAAATTAAATTTTATTTCTATTGATAAGTTAGTATATGAAATATTTTTAGAAATTAATTTATAATCTATTAAATCAATTAATAAAGAAAAAATACACCGACCTCCCCTGAAATTTATAAAAATTATACTGACATCCCCTGAGATTTACAAAAATTACACTAACCTCCCTTTAAGTTATAAAATAAGCTACACATAAATCTAAATTAAATTTTTTTATTAAATTACCTTTAAAAATATTATTAGTCCTTAGTCAACTAAATTATTTAATTAGTTAATACCAAGTTAAATAACTTAGTTGATCAAAGACTAATAATATTTTTAAGATAAATGTAATTTAATAGAAAATTTTAATTTGGATTTATATGTAACTTATTTTATAACTTGAAGGGAGGTCAGTGTAATTTTTGTAAACCTCAAGGGAGGTCAGTATAATTTTTATAAACTTCAGGAGAAGTTAGTATAGCCTTTTTAAATTATAAGGGAGTCAGTGTAATTTTTGTAAATTTTATGGGAGGTCAGTGTATTTTTTTTATTAATAAATTATAAATTAATTTATTTATTTAATAAAATTAAATCTATATATTTTGTTGATTGTCGTTGTCAAGTAATGTCAATTTATTGGTGGAGACCCCATATATATGTCAATCTCTTTCTCGTTGCAATCCGAACGTGTCAAGCTTAGTTCCACAGCATGAAAGATTCCTTCAAGTTGCAGAAACTTCAAGAGTTATAAAATGTGACAGATTCATAGCTCTTCACTTCACCTGAAAATCTTTATTAGCATTTTCTGTTCTGTCTGATAGCAGAATTTCAATAATAGCATGTTATCTTATCTCTTGGCAATTCAGAGTTCATGTTCAGGTCATCAGCTTTTTCACTTCCTTGTCTATATGCTTTTTCTGTTTTTCGTGTGCTTTGAAAGAGAAAACTTGAATTTAAATGAATGGGTTTTTCTTCATTTGAAAATTGATAGTTTGGGAGTTGCATAAGCTGTTTCGTTTTGGGACGTAAAGCAATTAAGTTACGAGAAATTAAAAAATTGAAATCGGTTCTAGGGAGCTTCATTAGAATTTGGTTTTAAACGATTTAATTTTAAATGAATTGAGTTTGATTGGTATATAAATTGAGTCTAAACTTTTTACTAATCGGTTTGAATTATTTTTAAGCTTAAATAAATTTAATAATAAATTTTATTACATTAATAATTATTGAAGTTACATGAAAAAGTATAATATTTTGATTATAATTATTAGCTTTTTAGTATTTATTACTTTTTGCTAAGTAGGAAATTTTATTAACAAGTAAAATGAAACAAAAAAAAATCTAGTGTTGGTTTTATTTTTATTATAAGTTTTTATATGTTTAAATTTAGATAAAATAACAAATTATTCAAATTAAATTACATAAATTCATTTTAAGTTTAAACTTGAAGATTTTCGATTTAAGTCAAATAACATTTTACTTGAATAAAATAATATAAACTTAATTAGATAAACTTGATGAGTTTAAGTTCAAGTTTGAAATTATTCATTTTTTGTAAGTTCAAATTTGAGTATACATATATTTGATTTACCTCGTTTGTATCAATAACTGTATGCTGAAATTAGTGTATGTTTATGATTTCTTTAAAAATTTAAAATAATAGTTATATGTCATCTATTTCCTTAAAAATATTGTTGGATGATTTGAATTTAAAATATGAGTGATTAAAACATAAAATTTTATTAACCGTATGAAGAGAAACTTTTGTATATTTCAATTATAACACATATTCTTACTGTTAATTAATAGAGAAAAGTTATTATGTTGACTTTAACTATAACACATTTTCATATTCACATGCATTAAATATAACTTTTAATATATGAAAATTTCACAAAATTAATAATTAGTTTCTCTCTATTAATTGAGAATAAGTATATTGTTATAATAAGAATAAATGGTATGAGTTAATCCAAAAGTAAAATTAACGGGCTTTAGTTGCACTTGATGATGCCAATGGGGAAGTTAGAAAGAGTACAAATCATTAAAAAATATTAAAAAATCAATTTAATTTTTGAGGATTTTGTATCTTTGTGTTTTTGAAAAAAAATCACAAAAACCTAACGAAAAAAATTTTGCATTGAAAAAATTCATCCATTTTTGCAATCTGCATAAATCCATGAAATGGAAAAACATCTTCACCTTTTCCTTTGGGCGCAAATCTACGGTATTGGCTACCTTTGGATCTCAATTTGTATTATGACCCAAACTTCTTATCTAGGCCTGCATGCCAAGCAGGGGTTAGGATATCCAGTGTGATTGAATATATTTTTATTTTTATATTTTTAGAAATTATTTTTGGATTACAATAAAATAAAGAATAGAAGATGATATGTATTTTAAATAAAAAAATATTTTATTTAATTAAAAAATTAGCATTTATAACAAGAAAATAAAATTAACAATATTTAAAAATTATTTTTATTTTTAAAATAAAATAAAATCTCAAATATGTCCTTTATTTTTAAAAATAAAAAATAAAAACTAAAAAATCACTTTTAAAAATGGTAAACAAACAAATTCAAAAACTTTGTCCTTTAAATCAATACAAGTTAGTCCAAATGATTAAAATTTGGTCCCATTAAATAAAATCTCGAATTTAAATTTTATGAACGATGAAAATTGATACTAAAAATACTTTCTTTCCACGTTAAATTTAACTCAATTTAACTTTAGAGTAATTAAAGATCTAATAAAATCTACTAGATAGTGAGAGTCAAAAAGAAAAAAGAAGAGAAAAACCTTTGTCCTTACAATTTAGAAAGAGTTCCTCGGATAGTATTTTAAATTTAAAATATTTTCTACCCAAAAAAAAGCTTTAAAATGTTATAATATACTAATATCAGTTTATAAAATTTTGAATTTACTCTTTAAATACACGCAAAGGTCACGTGCTTCCACAAATTGTGAATTTCACGGTACCGCAATTGCCAATATTTATTAGAGAAATTGTATCGAACTTTTTCACTAAACACTTGCATTTGGTCACAATTTGCGTATTTTAACGGCCTCTTCTTAAATTTTTGCTTCCTCATCCAAAATATTCACTCAGTTTTTTTGTTATTTATTTTAATTAATAGATTTTATGTATATTAAAAAATAATTTAATTTATTTATTTTTAGTTAAATTTTTAATAATATTTTTTATACATAAAATCTATAGTAATTAAAAGTAAAAATAAAAATACAATAAAATAAATATAAATAAATTGAGAATATAAAATAATAAAATATTTATTATAGAAAAATTAAAAAATTAATATTTTATTAAAATTTTAAAATAATAAATAAAGTGTTTCTTCCAAAATACAACAGAAAAATAGAGTTATGTATATCTATTGCGTCACACAGATAATAAATTGTCCATTTCGAACGAAAATAGCACTTCACATGACATCACAAATATGATTTGTTTTCGGGCATTAGTTTTGGCAAGAACGTGTTTGTCCATTTGTCTGCGTGGCAAACTAACTGCAATATTTGCTGTCGGGCCTAGCAAGATTTGCGAAGGACATGCCATAAATATGCGGAAAAATTTATGATATATTATTTAATTAATGATATATTAATGTATTATTAAATTTAATTATATATTAAATTTATTTTTTCAAAAATTAAAATTTGAATTTTTTATGACATAATAATAATAATTAAATTTAGTGGTATATTGATACATTATTAATTAAGCAATATATCATAGAATTTTACTAAATATACACAAAACTAAGTATAGATATAAAATAGAGAAAAATACATTAATTTCTCATAAATTATAATGAAATTATATGAATATTTTTTAATTTCAAAACCTACACCATTTTTCTTTAAAATATAAAATAATATTACACTTAAATTCAAATGTGAACTTTTCTTTAATAAAATGATAAGAAAAAGATGATTGTATGTTCAAATCGAATAATATAATTTAGTTTTTTTTGTCATTAAGGGTATAATATGTTTAAATTTGAACAGCTAAATATTTATAATAACTATTTAAAATTTAATTTTTTCATCAATCATATTTTAGTTGTTTGAGTTTAATTAAAATATATTTTTATCACAAAATACTTAAAATATCACATATTAGTATATATTATTTGATTTGAACCCATAATCAATTTTTTCATCATTTTATTAAAGAAAAGTCCAAATTTAATTTTAAGTATGATTTTATTTTATATTTTGAGGAAGGTTTGTATTGATTTTGAAATTAAAAAGAAAATTTGTATAATTTCATTAAAATTCAAGGAAAGACAATGTATTTTTCTCTAAAAAATATTAAGACAGTAAAATTTTTTTTATTTATCTAATATTCCATGTGAGGAATGTAAAAAAAAATATTCATTAATTTTAAGAAGGAAGTTGTTTTGTCTCATTGGCATGATTTCATATTTTATTTTACTAGTTAATATATATATGTGTGTGTGTGTGTGTGTGTGTGTGTGTGTGTGTGTGTGTGTGTGTGAGAGAGAGAGAGAGAGAGAGAGAGAGAGAGAGAGAGATAAGAGTCATTTACTTAAATACAAGTAAATTAGATTTTTCCATAAAAAATGACTTTCAATAAAATGAACATATGATTAAGGTTATGTTTGAATATATTTTTATTGTTGTGTTTTTAAAAAATATTTTCAAAAATTATTTTCTTGTTTTCAATAATTATTTTTAGATTAAATAAAAATAAAAAATAAAAGGTGATTGATGTTGTAAATAAGAAAATATTTTATTTAATTATAAAATTAACATTTAAATAATAAAATAAGTTCAAAAAATAACTAAAAGTTATTTTTTTATTTTTAAGTTACACACTTAAAATTATAATATTTAAAAACAGATTATGAATACAAATTCTCAATCAAATTCTTTAGTTTTTAAAATAAAAAATAGAAAATTATTTTTTAAAAATAAAAAACAAATATACCCTAAAATTGTCTTTTCTTTTTTCATTTTTGTTAAGAAAAAGAAAGAGGATTAATGTTGGTTATCCTCTCTAAACATTATTATATGAATGTTTTTTCACCACAAAATATTTTATTTAATCATAGAGTGAATTTGTCATCATAGTTTCATTAAACATTAATAAATCTAGAGATTCCTTACCTTTAATTAACCATAAATAGTCATTTTCTTGCATGAAATTCATACTTTTTAAGATAATTTAATATCCTTAAGTTAACCAACTTAACAGTGAAATAAGGCCTAAGTTGAAATATCATAATAACAAAAAATGATCTTCTTATATTTTTCAAGGTAGCCTTTTGTCTCATTCTCATCTAGCTAAACAATCAATAATGTTGCCTAATTTAAAACTTAAACAAGTTAAGTTTGTATCCCTCCTAAGTTAGATAAGAGATGTTATTTCTTTGAACATTTATTATTGCATGAAGCAATATACATAGATTCCATAGAGTTAGATCTCCAAGCAAAAGAATGTAAACTTTTCTAACAAGGGATCTTTGTGTATTTGTCAATTAAGTTTAATAAAATGTTTACCTTATGAAACCATCTATCAACTCAACTAACCCTGCAATCTATTTGAATTCTTTCCTTTTAATTTGTTTCGTTTTGGTTATAAGGGTGTTAGGGCATCACTCATGTGAAAGAATTGTGTGGTTCTTATAAAGGAAGCAAAACTAGTGATTGAAGAATGATTTAAGTGGAAAAAAAAATACAAAAAAGGGGGTTGTGCTTGATATATAATAAAAAAATTATTTTTTGTAACTTTTCTTAAAAAATTACTTTTTAAAATTTTTTAAATTAAAAGTTGATATTGTTAAGACTTGTGCCAAGTTACATACATAAGTGATAATTTCTTCAATATTGATTAACTAAATATGACATTATGCAAGACCTTACAATTCTAAAATCATTCACATTGGATTTTGATGACCATTATAACTATCATAATAATCAAATTAGTCATACAATTAATCATATATGAGAAATTTAGGATAAAAAGTGATTATTAGGACTTAAAATAATGTATATGCTTTTTTTTGTGAGATATCAAGTAAATGATCTTTTGATAATTAGAGTATTAATAAAATTCTTCTCTCTCAATGAAAGTTATTTTTGAAATTCAAACTCCTATTATTAGCATATAAAATCTGCTTAAAACCAACATACTTTTTATTAAATTAATAGCTTGTTAGTCCATGTTGATACAAAGAAAAGGTAGAAGAAAACAAAGGTAAACATGAACTAAATACTATATATTAAGGGTGTCCATTGGTTTGGGTTGGATCAGTCTCGCGGGTCATTTTGGGTTAAAAATTAGTTTTGCATGGGTTAGGTTGGACAGGCACAAGTTCTGGAAATTGAGCCCATATAGACCCGTACCCACCCAAGGAAGATGCATTTTATTTTTTCAAGTTCACTTACTCAATACGACGTCATTTTATAATCCCAAATACGACATCGTTTTAAGCATACTATATATTGCTTTGCACAGACTTGCATCTTCAACCCTAGTAGCCGTTTCATCTTTTTGGTTTCTCTGGTCTCTGGTCTCTGGTCTGAAGGCAAAGAAAACCTTGGCGGAGCAGCTTCTGTCATTCAAACTTCGAAGCAAGTCCCTTTCGTTCTATTTCTCAATCTTTTAGTCTTAGATCAGAAATTAGATGGAGGATGAAGATGAGAGACTAGGTAATGTTTCTTGTTTAGTGCTATTTTTCTTTTATTTGTTTAGGATTTGGCATTAACTCTGTTTCTAATATATTATTATCATAGATTGGAGTTCAAATGATCTTATTCGGATGATCTTATTTATTTAGGGTTTGGCACTAACTTTATTTCTAATATGTTATTATCATATTATCGAGATTTAAAGAGTAGCTTTTGATGGTACTCAGTATTCTCTCCTCCATGGATTAGAACAAAAAACCCCAAATGGGGGTTCTTGAAGGTAAGCCTTGTTATTGTGCATATTATAACAAAACGTTATATCTTGGATTTTGTATATTCACTCAGTTTCATCAAACTTCAAACCCTTATTTTTCTCTTCACCTTTAGTCTAAACAGTTTTCCTGAAGGAACGCATTTCCTGGATTTGCTATTTTTTCTATTAGCTTAATATACTGTAGTTCAGAAGGCCAACAAAGGAAATTTGTTTGAAATTACTTTTTAGTTAATTTTTAAGGTCAAATATTATAAATTGATATCATTTTCCCCTTCCTTTGAAAGGAAATTTTGTACAACTGGAGTTCTAGCTGGAGGCCAAGGAGTTCTGGCAGGAAGAGAAGAAATTTGCTATTTTTTTAGTTAATTTTCAATTGTATACTTGTATTTTGATGTTAATGTTACCGAGATCGTTGTATTCAATTTTTACATTTTCTAGTTTTTCTCATGTTTAGGCTAGTGCTATAATTCATATTTTGATTAGGGCCCAATGCTAATAACAAAGCTAAAAAAAAAAATTAACCCGCCTTAGCCCAATTGTGCCTGATGGGCCCGACCTAACTCGAAATACTACGGGCTCATTAAATTTTTGGGTGGAACCGGGCCTTCAAAATAAAGTCGGATTGCTAATTAGGTGGGCTACTAATGTGGCTTAACCCGGCCCGGCCCAACCCATGGACACCCTACTATATATGTTATTCATCTAACTTGTAGCCTTTATATAGGCTGTACAGCAACAAACTACAATAAGAATAGTAACTAAATTTGAGAAATAAGAAATAGGTTAGCTAGTGCCAAGAAAATAGCAATTGTACCTTAGTACCTTATAATCCCTAAAGACTAGGAAAGTAGAAACCTAACTAGATTACTTGGACTTATTTAACAATCCTTCCCTAAAACAAAACTTATGCAAAAATTTAGTTTAAAGAAAGTAATCAAATAGAAAGCAAAATAGCATTTCTTTCAAATGGGATTATCCAAGATGTAAACACCAAGAAGTTTTCTAAGCTTCACAGAGGTGGTTAACTTGACAGGTTTGGTGAGAATATCAACTACTTGATCTTCACTCTGATAATAGACAAGATCAATTCCACCATCTTCCATGAGGTCATGTAAGAAATGATACCTTACATTTATATGTTTGCATCTACCATGTAGAATAGGATTTTTAGAGAGCTTAATTATTGAGCTACAATCACAATAAATTAGGTAGTTCCTTTTTGCTTAAACTGAAGTTCTTTTAGAACTCTTTTCAACTAGATAGCTTGGCACATACATGAAGTTCCAACTATATACTTAATTTTCATGGTTGAAAAAGTGACTATCAATTGCTTCTTTGATGAAAATGAAATAGTGCCTAAACCTAACATAAAGACATAACTAGAAGTGTTTTTTTTTTAGTCATCCAAATCTCTTGCATAGTCATTATCTATGAAACCAACTAAATCTAATTCATCTTCTTGTTAAGAATTCAGATTATTACATGCAGCAGAATTTCAAAATTTTAATCTGAATTCTACCTGGGATCCTGTAAAAAGCATAAATCAATGATTAGGGTTTTACCTATTGGGCACTTGCGTTTCTACTGATCAAAAATTGAGAGCGAATGAATCAAATGCCAGCCAGAAGGTACAGTGTCTCTACGGTATCCACACGGAGTGAACAATGACCTCTCGCCCTCCACGAATATGCTAGGATGCGTTTCTCTCTCTAGGAATTAGGATTTGATATTTTCTGAGTGATTTAGGGTTTTAGGAGGCTTATGAGCATGTTGTAAAAAGTGTTGCCCTTAAGTCCCTTTTTATAGAACTTATGCAAGCTACAATCCTAGTCCTACTAGGATAATGCTTTCAAAATTCTAATCATACTTAACAACTCATCTTATCCTTATCTTAGAGATAATGGGGAGAGATAGGACTTATCTATTAATTATCTAATATTAGATAATAATATTATCTCATAATATAAATATTTTAATTATTAGATAATTGCATATAGTTATCAAATATCAAAATAATATTATCTCATAATATATTTATCTAATATCTGATAACGTAATTATTTGATATTACTTTAATATCAAATAATATCACATAATATTATATATATATTACGTGAATTTGTTATTCTTAATAATAATATATATATGCACGAAAATAAGTCCAACTAATTGGATATTAATATAATTAAAATCTAATTAATTATTATCTTATTCTTACTCCTGTTGTGTGACCCTGTATGTTCTTACTATGTTGACAATGACTCATTATTGAGCCATAGACAGTGAGCGGTATCTAGTAATACATCACTGTCACTTAAGTAGTAAGAATATCTGTGATTCGACATCCACCTAATACATGATCAACATTTTGCATCATAACCCTTTTGTAATAATATCCAAATTGAATTGGAGGCATGGAATGTGTCATCCTTGTCAATGTTCAATTTATATTTCTTGATACTAAATAGACTTAAAATAATAAATGATTAATATCACATATTAATTCAATTGAAGCATGACCATGCATTTCTAAGTCTCACTCAATCAAAGGGCCCAAGGATATTTCTCTTTTATATAAGAGTAACAAAATCCTATCTACATCACTCACTTCCCTCTGCACGATTTATGACACACCCAATTAATGCTCTACTTTTCATCCTGATTAAAAGTGACATACGATAATATTAAAGTGAGTAATTCCTCATGTAGGGAACCATAGTGACTTCAGATCAAAGGTTTATGTGTATTTGTGATCATATAAAAATAACTTATAACACGTCTATCCATGTAATATTCTTATAGTGAGTCAGTTTAATACATTGTTTACTAGTAATGTACTCATGTATTGACTTGATATCACATATCCATGATTCGTAATCATCAGTCACTATACATGCTAGTCTTGATGTATTATTACTATCCTTTTCGTAATAATACTTGAATAAGGGCATTTTAGGAATAGCGAAGCTATTCCAAGGATAATTATTATATTAAGTTATAAATTATGCATAATAATAAAATTATAAAAATAAAATATAATAATTAAATTACCTAAAATAAAATATAATACATTGTGTATAACTTCAATCATCTATATGATTGGTTCTAGGACACACACTAACACTTCCTTATTATATGACAACCCAAACTCAATAGTACGTTTTAAGCACTTAAGAATTCTTTTTGCAACTCAAAGATATGATTCCTTTGGATGTTCCATTTACCTACTAATAAGACTAATAACATGCATGATATTTAGATAAGTTGCTATGAGATATATTAAATTCCCTATTATTTATTTATAAAAAGTGTTATTTACTTCATTCCTTATAGGATGTTTCACAAGGTTAAACCTACTATAATAGATGTCTTAACATAATTGCAATTTCCTATTTGAAATTTGTCTAAGATTTCTCAAATATAAATTTTTTTGACAAAAAAAAAAATGCTAGTAGAATTTTGAATCACTATAATTCCAAGGAAGTAATGCATTAAGCCAAGATCAAACATATCAAACTCTGCCATCATTGATATTTTGAAATTTTAAATCATATCTTTGTCATTTCTAGTATATATCAAGTTATCAATATATAAGTATATTGTTAGTATTTTTCTTCTTTCTCTATTTTCTATATAAAATGTGTGCTTATATGGATATTTTCTGAAATCTTCCCTTAAAAAAATAAATACTTATATGGAGTTTGTTTTAGTCCACATAAAGCTTTGTTTAATTTATAAACCTTATGCTTGCAACTAGATTTCACAAACTAGAAGGTTGATCAATAAATACTTGTTTTTGGAAGTATCTATGTAGAAATGTTAATTTCACATCCAATTGAAAAATAAGCCACAAATTTTGAGCCACTAATGCAATCACCACTCTAATTGTATCATGCCTTGTAATAAGAGTAAAAACCTTTTTGTAATCAACTTTATATTCTTGCTTATAACCTTTAACAACTGAACATGCTTTAAATTTGTCAATTTCTCATTTTTCTTTAAGTTTTGTTTTGCAAACCCACTTAACACCAATAATTTTCTACCCTTTGACATGAGTTGTAACACACTAAAATTGATTATAACTAGTTCGCTAAAAATTATGCAATTTAGGGTGATAAACCAAGTTATACCCCTTGTGATCCCTTAAAATATCCTTTCTC
This sequence comes from Sindora glabra, assembly GCA_020226215.1. NCBI lineage: Eukaryota > Viridiplantae > Streptophyta > Magnoliopsida > Fabales > Fabaceae > Sindora > Sindora glabra. Next base: position 39,806,431 of record CM035228.1, on the reverse strand, counting down.
AATTATTTATTAATAATGATTACATAATTATTTAAGCTTTTTAATGCACTAAAAATAGAAAGAAGAAAAGTAAATAGAAGTGAAACAAAAATGTAGATAGAATGCAAAATACAAAATAAAATTTAGACAATATGCAAAATAAAATGAACATAAAACCAAATTATAGGGTTTTAACTCAAAATTAAAATAAATATATTAAATAAAACAAAACATGGATGCAAACTAGTAAGAAAGAAAATCAATATATCAAAGTAGTCAATCTAAGGATTTAAGAGTTTTTAGTGTGAATTAATCATATATTGTAAAATATTTGATCATTTCAATTAATTTATTAGCCTTGAATTATTTGAAACACCTGCAATAATTTATGAATCCTATAATAGATGACCATTGAGAATTTGATCAATAAAAATTAGTAATATTAAGCAATTATTATAATCTATAAAATTAAATCTAAATTGATTTAAAAATAGAATTCAACTGAATTAAGGAATTAAACCAAAAATTTCTAATTTAATCTTTCGACCCTCTATCCTTATATGAAAAATCATAATTAACTAACTACAATTTAACATAAAAATAAATCAAGATAAGAAATCACAAGGTTGAACACTAATTATACCACATCAAAATTTAACACATGCAATTTCAATCAATTAGCATAAAAAATAAGCAAAAGAGAAAAATTAATTAAAAAAAGTTAACATTACAAATTAGAATCTCATAATCCAAATAGAGATGAGCCTTTGAATCCTTGAATTAATCAAAAGTTTAGTCCTCCATGATTGAAAAATGAAAAAACTTCAAAGAGAGAAAAGTTATTTTTGCTCCATTGTGTGTAAGTAAAAAGTGTTCTTATTTTTGGAGGCACAAAATCTTATATCTAACTTGCAAACCTTTAAAAACCTAATAGACATGAATCATATACATCTTAGGGTTACAAAGAATAATACCTTGCTATTTTTAGAAGTTAGGACCTATTTTACAAAATTTTATACTCCAAAAGTTACAATAGTGAGATTTTGTAAGTTTAATTTCCACCCAATGTAAGACTACTATAACTACGTAGTTTTGATAAACCATAAACATAAAATTTGTAAAGTCAGGTCTTAGAAAGTTTTAGGTACTAGTTTCACATTAATTAGACCTCTAGAACTCTAGATATGACTTAAAGATTAAAACTGGCTCAACTTGGATAGAAATAAGGCTTTAACTTCTCAGTTAAATAAGACCTTCTAGGCATTTAAACTAACCTTCAATCAAAACATAAAAATTGTATAGCTTTCTTTAAGCTTTCCAACAATATAAATATTACTCTAATCTAACATTCAAAACTCAAGATCTAGTTAAAAACTTGAAATAATGTAAAAACCTAGTTTAACTAAATAAATTCAAGGCATTGTAAAACTAACCCAAAATCATATAATAAGGTTAATTCCATAAAATTAAGTATATGTAACATACTAAGAGGCATGAAATAGGAGAAAATAATATAAATAAAATTTGCACATCAGATTTCATTAGACTTAGCCCTTGCACAACCTTGGGCATGGCACAAATTTATTCAAAGATAAAAAAATAAAAAACTTAATTTATAAAAACGTAAAAATCATAAATTTATAAGCAAGAAATAATTAAAGCTAGCAAGAAATATAGCACATCATGAAAAATTTTTTTAACAAACTTGAAATTAACCAACATAATAACTTCATTCAAAAAGACTAAATCCACATTATAGATTTTCAAAAAATTCACTCTTTAACACTTAAGTAGTTAGAGTAAATTTTCACTTAAATTCATTCTATGAAATTATCTTATTATAAGCTTGCTAATCATCTAATTTTCATTACTCAAATCACATGCATAGCATAACTCAAAAGGACTTTATTCAAGGATGTAGTGTGGCTAAAGAAAAAGAAAAGAGAAATAAAGATATGAAAGGATAGAAATCAAAGAAATTAATAAAGTACTTGAATTATGAACATATGAGTTAATTATGAAAAATTATAACTTAATATAACAACCTAAATTCAAATTCAAACATTTATTAATTTCTTTCTTTTTGTTTTATTTCCAAATTCTTCTTCTTTTTTACTTTATTTTTCATCTATTTTTCATTTTTTTAACCTTTTTTTTATTTTTCTTTTTTTCATTTTAACTTACCCTTGAACAAAAGTTGATAATTTTTTATAACATATAAACACTCAAATACCCTTACACTTATTTAAGAGTCCATCTCACAAAAATTTAAATGCTCTACTAATTTCTAATGTTAAGTCAAGACACTTTTTTTATTGAAAAAATTACTGATAGGCTAATCAATAAAGAAAATGTAATTAAGCTTAAAAGGGCTCAACAAAGATAAAAATTTAAGATTGGCTATTTAGCTCTATCTTAAACAAAGAAAGAATACCTTTATCATTTATATATATATATGCAAATGTAATCTTAAAACAAATTAAAGTAAGTTCTAGAAAAATAAATTATAGAATAATATCATATAAGAAAGAAAGAAAATAACATAAATGCTCAACATAAGACTCAAAATCTTACAAGAAAAGTTATGTTATCAAGTTTAACCCACCAATTTAAAATCTATCACTACATCAATCAATTTCAAGAAGTAAAATCATTCCTTTATTCATGTTATGAATCTTATGTAACTTTAATTGAATTATACTCATGAAAAATGTAAAATCTTTATCAATGAAAAGTACTAAAATGACTTCAAAAGACTAAGAAAAAGTAAAAAACACATTTTTTACATCGTCCTCAATGTAAAGCATATCAACATTAAAAAAGATAAAAGATAAATAAATTAAAAAAGAAGGGTAAGAGAAAGAAAATCTAAAATGATTAGGTTACTTCTCAAGAAAGGTTAATGTCTTTGGCTAAACATGGCCTGAATGTCTTTAACTAGGATTTATATGATGATTTACTACCTTTTTTTCCTTCTAAATTATCATTTAATTCATCCATCAAATAGGTTTTTTACAAATTAGGATCATCTAGCATTATTTCTCTAAGTGTTATTCTTAATCACTCTTTATTGAATGGTGAAAAATCATCCTGTATAACGAATTTAACATAATGAATAAAATAACTAGAATGATTAGTATAAAAGCACTCTTTTTCTTGTAAAAATTTAAATTTTTAAGGATCAATAAATGATACTAAGTTAGTGGTACAAACGACTTTTACAAATTACATTTCTTCATGATCTTCAATTTTTTTAGATTTTGAAACAATAGTATTCTTATCACATATAAATGCTGAAATCCCCACACAAATGGCACGCTTAATATCACTATCACAATAAGTATGCTCATAGCTATCTATATAATTTAAAAATTTAATAATTTTAGGAAATTTAATAAGCATGTCATTATAAATAGCATCAATATCTACATTAGAATCAATAAAGTCAAAACTAGCAATGTCAATACCAAAATAAAAAACAATAATATCAGAAATAGCATTAAAAAATTAAAATAAGGTAGAACATGAAATAAAGGCTTAGAACTATCAAGATAAAATATAAAATTACCATGTATAACCTTAGAAATATCAAACTTGGTTCTTACAATATCAAACTCTATGGTTAATGTTCTATTTCAAACATTAATCATGATTTTTGTTGTCTTGAGAAATAGCTAACCAAGAATAATTGGTGAAAAAATCTCAGATATCTCATTTTCCATCTTTAAGATATAAAAATTTAATGAAAAAATAAGTCCATCAACTTATACTAAAATATCTTTAAGAACACCTAAGGGTAAAATGTCAGATTTATTTACTAATTGAACAACCACCATTATTTGTTTCAAAGGTCCCAAATTTAAAGCATTGAAAATAACAAAAAGCATGATATTATTAAAACTCCTAAGTCTAGTATAACATGCTTAATTTTAATTTTTCCTATAACATATAGAATGGTGAATATGCCTAGATCTTTATATTTTTTTAGTAATTTTTTTGAATGATGACAAACACATTCATTCCTATACTTACTTTCTCATCATCCTTTAATTTTCTTTTATTGATACATTAATTTTTTAGAAAACTAATATACCTTGGAATTTGTCTTATTAAATCTAGCAAAGGTATGTTAACTTTTATTTTGCTAATGGAATCAAACATTTCTTTCTTATCCTTAATTTTCTTTTATAAAAACACTTTTCTTGAAAAAGAAAGAAGGACAAAAAAATTTAGTGGGAGGTAGAGGTTTAGGGATAGAATTAACCTTACTTTTACTATATGTTTTTTTTTTGTTACTTCTAGTTGTTATCTTCTGGTTTATTGCTTTCTTTTAGTTAATTGCTTGCTTCTAGTTATGAAGATGAAGGCATGTTAACTTGGTTGTCACTCCTAAGTATTCTGGCATTCATAACTTCTTTACCTTTTACATTACTAGGAAAAGGTTATCCTAAATCTTATGCCTTAAGCTCATTTATGTTTAAAGATAATTGCTCAATTTGAGTTTGCAAATTTATAATTGTAGCCTCTATTCTTTACTAGAATTATAAGTTATTTGCTACCATGTGTTTGACTAATTCTTCAAAAGATGGTTGAGAAAAAGTTGAAGTTGGAATTTGGTTTAGCAATAAGATTGGTAGCATTTTGGTATAGGTAGGATAATACTGAGCTTAGCTTGAATTGTTGCTATACCTAAAGTTTTAATTATCTTTCTAACTAAGGTATTAAGGTTATTGCAAGTATTGGTATTGATTAGGCTATTACTGTAGGTATTATGGTTTACTAAGGAAAATGGCCACTATATAGGCTTGAGGAGAATGCTCATCAGTTTGCAATATAAGGCAAGAATCAATAGGATAAGTTGGATATGAGCAAATATCACAAAGTCTAGCTATAGGAGCTATTGTCCTATAACCATTTACCTAACTAGAGAAATTAATTTGCCTAATTTGTTCTTTAATCTTTGTGAGTTTGAATTGGAGAAATTCAATTCATACACACCTTTAGCAGCACTTATAATTATAGTGCCAAATTATTAGGAATTTGTTACCATGTTAGCAATCAAGTCTCTAGTTATCTTAAAGGTTTTATCTATTAATGCTCTACCACTTATAGCATCAATCATGCACCTATCTCTAGGAAGAAGTCCTTTATAAAGATATTGGATTAGGAGTTACTTATTGATTTGGTAGTGTGGATATCTTAAACACAATTTCTTAAATCTTTCTTAACATTTATATAATATCTCACTATTCATTGCCTTGTACCATAAACTTCTTTCTGATTATAGTAGCTCTTAAAGCAAAGAAGAATTTCTCTAGAAGTAGCTATTTTTTATCATTTCAACAAGTGACAAAACCTAGTTATAGATAATATAAACAATCCTTGGCTACATTAGTACATGAAATAGGAAATTCCTTCAATTTAATATAGTCTTCTAAAATGCCATGAGGCTTCATGGTTAAGCATACTACATATAACTCTTTCAAGTGCTTATGAAGGTCTTCACCTACAAGATTATGAAATCTAAAAAACAAATGTGTTAGTCTAGATTTAAGCTCAAAATTAGCATCAAGTTTAGGATATTGAATGCCTAAAGTTTAGTAAGTAACATCAAGAGCAGTTAATTCCTTCAATATTCTATTGTTATTTGTTATGTTATCAAACTTATCTAAAAGATCAAAATTAGGGGTGAGAATGTTACAACTACTTATATTTCTAGTGCTACAAAGAAAATGAAAAGTCATATCTATTTCAAAATTAAATTCTAACAATTTACTAGCAATTCTCCTAGTTATGCACTATACTACACTATACTATACTAAGTAAAATCATAAAAATATAGAGACACTAAAATACTATTGTAGAATAAAAAATCACTCAAAATACTTCTAATAACCTAACTAGATATTTTTAAGAATTGTATGACCACTATAGAATGAAAGTTATAACCATGCAAAATTTAAAAATATAATAAAATTTTTTTAAAAAATTATAAAAGTGGTCAAAATAATAAAATTTGGCCAAACAGTAGAGGAACTCACAAGTTCCTAGACAATTGTAAGCCTCGATAAAAAAAATATTTTCTACCATCATAAATTTTTTAAACTTAATTAGAGTTAGTCACTTTAACACCTATTTAGGGAAGTAGGAAGCAGTATGTGTGTAGTTTGTTTTAAAGAGCCAAAACCTTTATTAAAATGTAAAATAAAATAATATATGATAAAAGAGGATAAGGATAAAAAAATTGATAGATACTATAAAATGTGAGGAAACAATAACATTAATAGATATAGAAAAATGATGAGGAAGAAACACTAACATAATTGACTAAAATGCTTGAACAATTATGTAATACATAGCTAATGAAAGATGAAAAAGAATGAATTCAAGTAGATCCCCAATAGCAGTGCTAGAATTTTAACACAACACACCAAAATTAATTATAACTATTTTGATAAAGACTATGCAATATAAGATGATAAATCAGGTCGTAACCTTAGTAATCCCTTAATATATCATTTGTTAATTATTTATTAATAATGATTACTTTATTATTTAAGTTTTTTATGCATAAAAAAAGTAAATAAAAGTGAAATAGAAATGTAGACAACATGTAAAATGCAAAATAAAATTCAAGTAGTATGCAAAACAGAATATACATAGAACTAAATTAAGGGGGTTTGATTCCAAATTAAAATAAATATATTAAATAAAATAAAACATAAAAGTAAAATAGTAAAAAAGAAAATCAATATAGCAAAGTAGTTCATCCAAGGATTTGATTCGAAATTAAAATAAATGTATTAAATAAAACAAATTATAAAAGTAAAATAGTAAAAAGAAAAATTAATATAACAAAGTAGTCAATCTAGAGATTTGAGAGCTCTTAATACTGACTAATTATAGATTATAAAATATTTGACTATTCTAATTATTTTGTTAAACTTGAATTATTCAAAACTCTTGCAGTAATTCATGGATCTTATTCTAGATGACTATTTAGAATTTAATGAATTAATGTTAGTAGGATTAAATAATCACTATAATGTGTAAAGTTAGATTAAATTTGATTTAAAAATAAAATTCAACTGAATTGAGAGATTAAATAAAAACCTCTGATTTAATCTTTAAACCCTCTGTCCTCACATGAAAAATCATAATTAACTAACTACAATTTAGCACAAAAATAGATAAAGATCAGAAATCACAAAGTTAAATACTAATTATACTAAATCAACATATACATACAATTTCAAGTAATTAATACAAAGAAATCAATTAGAAGAAACTAACATTATAAATTAGGATCTCATAATCCAAATAGAAATGAGCTTTTAAATCCTTAAATCAATCAGAAGTTTAATCTTTCATGGCTAAAGAATAAGAAACTTTAAAGAGAAAAAAGTTATTTTTGCTGAATTATGTTAAAGTAAAAAGCGTTCTTACTTTTGGAGGCATAAAACTTTATATTTGACTTACTAACCTCTAAAAACATAATAAACCTTAATCATAATTCTTCTAGGTTACAAAGAATAGGGCCTTGTTAATTGTAGAAGTCCAGAAAATATTTTACAAAATTTTGTACTTTAAGAGCTATAGTAATGAAATTTTATAGGTATGACTTCCATCCAATGTAGGACTGCTAAAACTATATAGTTTTAGTAGACCATAAACATAAAAGTTATAGGGCCGAGATCACATAACCAAGCTTAGAGGAAAGTGAAACTAAGATCACATAACCAAGCTTTTGATTGATAAAACCTATAATCAGGCAATTTAATAACACATACATATCAATTAACCATTATTCAAATTAAATTTAATAAAGAGAGCCATTATGAAGGCATAGGTAATGAGGGTTTACCCAAAAATGTGAAGGATTTTTTAGTTGGATTGGTGATTCAAGACTTTATACCCTTATTAAATCAAATCAAATCCAAGTAAAGAAATCAAAAATCAAACTAAGGCATATAAAGAATTGAAATTCTGAAAAGGAAATAAAAAGAACCTTACCAATGATTGGACATAGATTAATAGGAGTGGAGTTGAGCTAAAATCATATTCTAATTCATGTTTTAAGGTTATAAAAAATATTTTCTAAAGGATTTCAAGAGAAATAAGGAATCAAAGGAGGAATTGAAAGGAATAAGCGTAAGAATCATTTGAAAGATTAACAAAGGATGGCTAGGATATAGGGTTTGATAAGGAAAAATTAGAAAATATGAGTCTAGAGGAGTTATATAGGTGTTTGGCACCTATTTGATGCTTTAAATACTAGTTTAAACTAGTTTGGCTCATAATAGTCAACTATTAAAGGGATAACAATCAACTATTGCATAAAACAGAGCATTTTCTCATTTCTAGAGACTGATAGTAGATTGTTAGCCTTGTAATAATTGACTGTTAGAAAACTATAACAATTATCTAACTTCAAGAAGTCATAACTTTCTCATTATATATTCATTTTGGATAATAATTGATTGAATGCATCTAAGTGGACAACAACTAATTGAATGCATTTAAAATTTATGTTGTATGACTAAGTAGTTAGTAATAATGTTAGATATGAGTCTTACAGATTAACTAAGTTAATAGGATGCTCTAAATGGATACTACATAAGACAACATTAGAATTTAAAGATGATTTTTTTTTTGTAAAAGGAAGTACTATTACACCTCTAGAGTAAAAAATTTTAATTATTCAATTATTTATTATAATTTCACTAAAATTTTTTAAAATTTATGTTACGATATGAGTGCATAATTACTTAATTATTAAGATGAAAATTCAAAATAGAGATTTTGTGTGGAATGAATAAATTTTGACAAGAAAAATGTGAATGACATATTAATGAAAGAGAATTAATCAATTAAATAACTTTTGAATAGAGTCTTAGAGTAAATAGAAATAAAAAATTTGAGTTAGGCTCAAAGAAAAAAACTAGAAGGGATTAGTTAAGAAAAATACTTTGAATAAAGGAATTGAAGATTATAAATGATTACAAATGTGAATGTAAATATGGAATAGATTTAGGGCAAGATAATGAAAAAGCTTCTACTTTTTTAAAGCTAAAAAAATTAGATCTAACCCTTATTTTATTCCATTACCCTAACCTTAATTCCTTTTCTTCATTTTCTCTCTTTCTTCCTCCTTTCCTCTAAATTCTTCTTCAACTAAATAATTAGAGAAGAATTTTTCATCAAATCTTTTATACAAACAAGGTAAAGTCTTGATCATGATAAAAATCTTGATTATTTTCTTTAAATTTGAGGAAATTTAAGTAAATGATTGAAAAAGGAAAAAAATGAACCTTAATGATATTTTTAAATGAATATATATATATATATATATATATATATATATATATATATATATATATATATATATCTATGAATTTTAATGATATTTGATGTGTGATTTGATTTTAAGTTTTGAAATAGCACAAATGATGCATTTTGTATATGTACTTATAATATAATATGGATTGGTAGCATGATAAGTGCATTATGATAATAAATTTGTTAGATAAATAATGAAAATTTATGTGGAACCTATTAGAAACTAGGCTATAGTTGACTATGTAATTGACTATGCCCCAGAATATGCATTTGGGCAAGTATAGTCAATTACATAGTCAATTATTAGATAAAATATTATTCTTTGGATGTTGAAAGTTGACTATAAGCATCAGAATCCTTATAGTCGACTATAACCCATCAAAGATGCTTTCAAGGCTCTTATAGTCAAGTATATAGTTGAATACACCCGATCTAAGTTATAATACCATGATATACAAAGGGTCAAGGTAATTCTTAATACCTTTAATGTTAAGTTAAGTTATCAAATGATAATTAAGAATAAAATACATTATATGAAGCCAAGCAAGAAGGCATGGTAATGTTATGGTAACATGATATTATGTTGTGTATGTTTAAGTACTTCAATGATAATGATTAAGTAATGTAACTATGTTTGAAATGTGATATGCTTGACATGTACTTTATGAATAAGATTGTATTGCACAAGTTTGATGTGTGACGTAGAAAATAGAAAATGATAAGGTTGGTGTGACAGTTTAATGAGTTATAGGGTGATGAAATTGTGTTAAAAGCTCATAAGAGAATATCTTCATGAAGAAATGATAAAATGGTGTTAAAAGCTTGTAGGAGGTTGTCTTCATCAAGAGTTGATGAAATGGTTTGGAAAGCCTATATAAGACTATTTTCACTAAATGGCCATGACATCGGAAGTTTATGAGGCAGTTTTCACTAAACTTGAATTGTGATAAAGTGATATGATGCATATAATTGCTATATAAAGAGATGCTCCCTTATAATTAGGTTAACACAGGATGAAGAAATGAAATAAATAAATAATTATTTTACTCATGACTGTAACCCTATTTAGCATGGGTATATTTCCATTTTCTTATTATATATGTCATTCATTGAAGAAACCATTCCTTATTCCCTAATAAAGGTATGAATATGTAGATATTAGTTGCAACAAAGCTTGGATAATATTAAAGAATTCATTATGTATTGTGAATATAAATCTTATAATACATGCTAGCTTGATTATTATTATTTACTAACTCTTAAATGTTAACTTATCAAGTTTCAAGAAAACTTACTCTTCTTTTTTCTTTATTTGTCTTTTCTAGGGATCCTCCCTCTTCAGGTGTTCACTTGAATGAGATGAAAGTAGGCTTATTTGAGAACTTGGTGTTAAGGTAAGGATTAAGATAGTTAGAATAATTTTGAACAATGATTCATCAATACACTTGGCATTTAAACTTTGAAAATTGCACTCTTTGAAAGTGTATAATGCCAAAGTTTGCATTAAATAAGTTATAGGAAAAACAAGTAGGTTATCATTTATAGTAACTTCTTTTATTAATCACATGCTTTGAAATTTAGTCATGACAAAATCATTTCAAAAAAAATTATATTCTAAAATAATTATTTGAATTATTTAATTTGTTAAAGCTCTAAAGGCTAATGGATGATGCTTTTCTAATATTTTCCTTTTTAAAAGTGAACTAGTTGAAGATTCATGCAAATGCATAGGCACACAGGTACCTATTATTTTATTATAATTAATATATAAATATAATATAAAATTACAATGTTTACAATATCATTTAAAATGAAAAATTAAATATTTAGTTATTTATGAGATGTACACTTTCAAAAATAATAACAAAAGTTGATTATAAAAATATCAAGTATAAGCACTCCCAAAGGAGATGCAACTTCAAATTAAAGTTGTACATAAGTAGCTACTATTTCCACTCAAAACTTGTAGTACATTTATGTAATTAAAATTCCCAATAATTACAAAAATAAAAAATACATGCCTAAAAAATAATAGTAGTACTTTATTTGATTTCTTGCTCTTATAAAGGTAAATCCATAAATTTAAGTTAACTCCATGATTAGATAATAGTTTAATAAATTAGCAACTATTTATACCTAATGACATATATACATGGATAAAAATCTTTATGCAGTAGAACCAATGCATTATGTGTTAGGTAAGTAAGAGAACAACGATAATTGTTCTAAATAGATATACCGATCATAATAGACCCTATCAATCTTTAAGTAAATGTTTGCAAGTTTCTCTCTAACAACCAAGTTAATAGCTGGCCTTTCAATTGAGAATAATCATTATGACAATTTTTTAGCAATTATAGGAGTTCAAGAATACTTGATCAACTGCAACATCCATGTAATAAAGGCAATGTATCAAAGTCAAAAGCAATATTGGTAATTGGAGTAGTGAATCACACGAAAATTTTGATATTAGAATACATAAAGAAAGCTATGTATCAATCATATTTCATTAGCCCATCTAAAAATTTAGTGTGCATGTATAAATAAATAAGCACCATAAAATCCAAATAACATAATTGCTTACATAAACCCCAATATAAAACTCACCAAAGATCTCTCAAATCAAATTTTTGAGATATCCTTTACATGTTAACTATTTATCAACCTTTCCTTTTATGTATGCAATAAATTTATGATTTTTCACTCACTTTTTTCTCTGTGTAAGAATATGTCACAATCCTCATCATAATTCACAAACAACATGTAAGTTCTCACTTTTAAACATTATCTTATGATAAATGCTATTTCTTTTTTTTTTTTACCATTAGTCCTTTCATTCTCATTAAGACCAATCTGGCCATCATTTATCCATGTTTTAATATTATTATTTTTGAAAAATAAATAAAAACTGCATTAGATTTAATGCTATAAAATGTATCTAAATCTAATCTAAATATTAATATTAAAATGTATGCTAAGGCCAATACAAAATCATTTAGCAATTGTTAAAAAGAAGGAAAAGAACAATACGTTCTTTATTAGAAACCAATCTAGTGTTTTTGCTAGAATGTTCATTACAATTAACAAATAGAACAATGCCATTTTTAAACTTGAAATTAAAGGACCAATAAAAAAATCTAATGAAAAATAAAAAAATCACTTAAAAATGGCGAACTTAACAAGGTATTTTACTTTATTAATTTCATTGATCCACAATAAAAATTCATTAAAAAAAATGCTTCCTTCATTCATTATGAATATTAAAAAAACCTTCACATTATAAACTAAACAAAATGCATACTTCAAGAATTAACAAAAAAGCATGCTTACCACATTGCTATTTTTTTATTTTTCAAAAATAATAATATTTAAAGAAGGTTGAATGATACCTTCTCTTAAAAAAAATTAAAGTTGAGAGAAGGTAAAAGGAAGAAAGTAAAGAGATTAAAGAAGGCTAAATGATACCTTTTCTTATATATATCATCGATTAATACAACATATTTATACTTAAAAAATAAAGGAATTTACAAAGTTAAAAAATAAAAAGATAAAAATCCTAATAAACATAGATCAAGATCTAAAAAATTAAAAGATAAGATTCCTAATAAAATTATAGTTTAAACTGATGTTTATTTCTTTAATTTTGGAAAACCAAATTTTATATAATAGTTTTTTAGATTTTAATCTTTATTTAAAAAGATAAGTATTAGTTTAAATCATAGTTTTCATGATTTCTTAACAAATTGAATGTTCGTTACCAATAGTTCTATCATCAATATCAATATTAAACCATATTTTATGTGTTCAATGTCCTTAAATCTATATCCTATGTTTCATGTTTAATATAGTAAAATATGATATTGAGAGTGAAGTATGTACATCAGCTGGAGGTGATATATTTTTTTATTAGTTTTAGCCTTGGATCATATATACATTTAGAGATCCTCTTACCATTCATATCTTGAAACTTAAGATATGACAGGAATAGGTCAACAAAGCAACATTAGATTACTATTACAAAGGTATAATATAGTTTAATGGCCAATAACAACATTCACTATGTCTCATAGAGTAATAACAACATTCTCATCATCATTAGCAATGAGAATTATACAATTCAAGAGGTAATTAAGTCATAGGAAGGTCTATAACAATTAAAAAACAATAGGATACATTAAAACAACAAACCTGAAGTCTAACCTAAAAAGCCTAACTTATAAGTACTATTAATACATGTCCACCCAATACAATGATTACTTGACACTTCATGAGATAATTCAAGCAATAGGGCATGCAATTTACTAAGGAATGTAATACAAAATCCTTAAAGCTAAACAAAATAAGAATTTTAATTTATGGTAGAATTAGGGATAATTTCTCCACTTATAGATAGATAAAAAGTAATATGTATCCTAATTGTTTTAGTATAAATAAACAATTCATTCTAAACTTTAGCATAATAATAAAGGAAAATTCTTAGGAATACCTTCTCCAAGCTCCACACCTAGCACTAGTGATCATTTTAAAAGCAATAATCCTTTTTTTAAAAAGAGATTTCCTAATTACAAATAATGTTTCAACGTCATCAACACCAAAATCATTAACTTTGAAATAGAAACCTTTATTAAAAAAATCATATAACGAACATCCAATGAAGAAATAATAGAATGTATGAAATTAAATAACATGAAAATCTCATATGAAAAAAGCCAAAAATCCTTTCAGCATATAACCTAAATCTATAAACTATATAAGGAAAGATGAAGATAGGTTCGAAAAATGTACATGTTAGTGTCACAATGTTCTAATACTCTTTACCTTAAAAGACATCTACCTATTGGCATCACACATTACACGAAGCATAAATTGTTAGTTATATATGCTAAAATAATAGCATATGAAAAGTGAACTTAAGCGATTCAACACATTTTATTCTTGAAACACGAACTTGAACTTCATTTCCTAAGTCTATCATTAAATTCAACTATAGTTGTTATAGGGAAGTAAAGAGGAGAGATGCAACAAAAACTAAATAATTAAGATTTTTAGTATAAGTGAAGTGAAAGAAAAAATGGCTAGATCAACAAACATTGGATAATTACACATTCTGATCACATCAATATAATTGGAGGTTTAGAAACAAAGATTAGTGTAAGACATATAAAAAAATAATAGCTAACTTTTACAACTCATATTGATGAACATGAATATCACCTATGTGATTAAAATCTATGTATTAAAGTTATAACTTAGTTATTGTGTTCTAGTTCATATATTTTGTCATGTTGCTTGTTTAATTAGCAGGAAATATCTAACCATCAAAATCTTATATGTTCTCTTTAGCCTTGAAATCCTTATTATTGCAACTCGCTTTATAATAGTAATCTAACAATTAAATATACCCACATACAATTAAAAAAATGGAAACTTTTTATTAAAAGAAGATCAAATCGTAAAAACATATTCATAATTTTCATAGAGGTATTTCTTTTGGCAAAAAATGAAACAATTTGTAGTACCTAGTTAGAAGAATACTTATATAATATTACTTGAGATAGCAATTAATTACCTCATTAAAGCTCAGTTTGTTATCAAAAAACCTCTTTTGGATAAATGTTAACATTTAACCATAAAAATCACCAGTGATAGAGTGGGTAAAACAATAATGGAGTAAATTTAGATCTATTATTTATTTTTAAAAAATTTACAAAACACAAAAAGTTTCATTTATAAATAGAATCAATTTTACAAAATCAATGAAGCAAAAATTTATAAAAATTAAAGGAAAGGAAAAAAAGGAAAGAAAAGGAGAAGGAGGAACAAAAAATAAAGATCAGAAGAGTGTGCACTGTGTGTGTGAGAGAGAGAGAGAGAGAGAAAGAGAGAGAGAAAGAGAAAAGTGAAGCAAAAAAGGTAAAATAAAAAATTAGAAAGCTCCTTTTAGAAGCTATAGATCAAGAATGGCAAAAGTTATACATTTTCAAATGAAAATTAAGTAATCCGTTGTTAATCTAATTGTAGGAGCAGATGACAAAAATTAAGAGAGGAAGCTAAAAATTAGGCAGGAAAACTTAAGTTAAGAAGCTAACATGTGGCAAATAGATTACAAGGACAAAGTAATTAAATGGATAGATGGATGGATGCTTTCAATATGCACAAGCTTTGCTTAATTTGTTATTTAATAAAAATATTTTTATTTGAGAGTAAAAAGGTTAAGTTATGACTAACAAATCTAAGATTGAAGACTTAAAATTAATATATAAAATTATGTAATTTTTTTAAACAGTCATATGATCTTTTTAAGTAATTACATAATTTTAAATTATGTTTTAATCCTAATAATCAATTTTACATTTAATGGTCATCATTCACTCATTTACAATATTATAAAAGTGGGGAGAACTAGATATTTGAGGCTTCAAGGACGTTCAAAGAAGCCTAGTTCTTACATTTGGAGATTACCTTATTATAGGAAAATCTGTGACTTTTCCAGTTCACTACTACAGTGTGCAATAAAAGTAGCTACAGTTATAAGTAATTATTTTACATTAACTTTAATCACTAAAAAGTAAAATATTCTTTTACTTTTCCTAAAACTAACTTAAAGTTAACATAAAGTTAATGGGAATCTCATTATGTTGTCTTCACTAAAAGTTACGCTAACATTTAGTGTTGATGGAATTGAATCTGATGATTTAGGATAGATCTTCAGATTTTATGAAGATCCCATCTCCTTCAAGATCAATTCCATAATAGTCATCCTCATTTAATTAGACATAGTCTTGAAAGTCTTATTTTGAATTATTATATGTTTAAAACTTAGCTTGGGATTTTAATTTAAGCAAAAGGCAAATATTTTCAATATAAAAGCTAAAATCTTCCTCAATTGAAGTTGAGATAAGTGCTACCATAAATTCGGATTTATTTTGAAGGAACTAATTAATACCTTCCTTCCTATTTTTATAAAATTTTGGATGTTTTTCAAACCATTTCAAAACCTAACCCTTTCTTTTTTAACAAATTATTTGAAATTAGTCCATATTTAATAGATCCTTATCTTTGAAGTACTAAATATTTACTTTATAGGTTCTGACCAAGTTAATATTCCTAAAAATAATCCAATGGAAGTCTAATTTTTGAGAAATATTGTAAAGCATGTGAAGATTACCATGATTTTCATTATCAAAATGATCTCCTTCTCTAATATTTGATGAAAATATTTCTTTGATTAGTTTAAAGATGTTCTACCATCTAATGAACTAAATAGAATTTGATGGTTGGTATTATGGAGGAAATAAATTGGCCAAGAATATTTAAAAATTTTATTTTGAAAATACAAGGTATTAAACTAGACCTTTTAATAAACCTAGTATGAATACCTTATTAAATTTAGATGAAAAGAATTTTTGAATTTTTTCATCTTGAATGGATCTAAACCCATTCAATTGAAGTAATAATTTTCAAAATTTTAATACTTGAATAAGTTATTGAATTTGGATCATCCTAGCTTACATGATGTTGTATTTTCGTTAAGCCAGAATCATCCAAAATATGTTCAAAGAATTCTCTTGACTGAAGCGACATATCAGGAATAAGTGCTACCCTTTAAGGAAAACTTTAGGAATAAGTTCTTTTAGATCTTTTACCAAACATTTTCATTCTGTTTGAAGAAGATTTTGGGGATTAGGCTTCTTAATATATTTGATAGTGATTTTTACTAGTTTTTGTTATTTTAAGAGAACAACTTTGGAGGGTGTTCCTACTATTATGATTTGATTTTTCTAGTATCAAATAGTCAAAAGTATTTTTGATTAGCTAAGGATGAGCTCCTTGGCTTCTTCTTCCTTGACTATATTTGCCCAAGATTTTTTTATAATTTGGAGAGGCTTTCGGAGTAAGGTTGCTAGGCCTGTAAAACCTCAATAGACAAATCATTATCATCAATTTCTTTTGAAGTTATGAATAATTTGTGGAATGGATTTAATTTGGATTTGGAAAAGGAAGCAATTTGATTTACTTTTTCCTTAATAGTTAGTTTTGATTTTTGAGGTAGAACCAAAGGATCTAGATTTCTAATCTTTTTTGGAGGCACTATCATTGGTTTGTTCTTTGTAAAAATTCTCTTGTAAAAAATTTGAAAGGGAATTTGAGGAACTTTTCAAATGTTAAATTTCAAAATAAAAAACACTTAAAACGTCTTGCCATCTGGTAAAAGTTTGCTTTGATGCAATATTTTTGACATCTTTTTCTAAAACAAATTTAACAAAGCTATAATCAACTCGAATATGAAATTTTTTATTAAGAAGTTCAGACCGCAATTGTTGAACACATAAAATTATTGCCAAAATTTTCATTTTTAGAGTAGAATAGTTTTATTATGCAAAATTTCAATGCTTTAATGCATATGTAATTATATGCCCTTTATCATTTAAAACTTATTTCAGAATACCTCCATATTCTAAATCAAAGGTATCAGTTTTAACAATTTTAAATGCATTTAAATTTAAAATATGTAAGCACAAAAGACTCCTAACTTGAGACTTGACTTGTCTAATAATTTTAGTATGAATATCTATCCATAGAGGAAGATTCTTTTTCAAATGCTTATGTAAAGGTTTAATAATATTTGAAAGATTTGGAAAGAAATCTAAGATATAATTTGAGCATTCTAGAAATCATTGAAGTTAAGTTTTCTCAATAAGTTGGTCAAAAAATTTATTAACAAATTCAATTGATTTCTCTATCAAAGTTATAATTCTTTAATAAATGTAATGACCAAGAAACCTAATTTTTGTTTTAAAAAGAGAATATTTGGTTTTCGAAATAACTAAACCATTCCTTTAAGTAATTATAAGGAAAACATTTAGATTTTAAAGCATTGGTCAATATTTTCTAAAAATACTAAAATATCATTAATAAAAATAATGATATATTGAGAAAATGAATTATAAATATTATTCATAATCCTTTAAAATTTTAAAGGTGCATTTTTTAGGCCAAACAACGTTACGTTCCATTCATATCGACCAAATGATGCTATGGATGTTGTTTTATACCTATCCTTAGGTTTTATTTGAATTTACCAAAAATTAAATTTTATATCAAACTTTGAAAACATTTTTGCCAAATAAAGATAATTTAATAAATGCTTTTTGTTTAGGATTGGATACTCAATCCATTGGAGCGTAGTGTTCAACAGCCTGTAGTTGATCACAAGCTTTAGTATGTTTCATTCAATTTTAGCACTCATATTGATGTAAAATGTTGCATATAACTAAGGACTTTTGGATTTCCTAATAATTTCATTTTTCAAAAGATCGTCTATTTCTTTTTTGCAATAATCCAAAAGTTGTTGGTTCATCTAAATGGTCTTGCCTTGGTTAAGATTTTTCTTTTAAAAAATCTTTTTCTTATAGTAATTCTACCATATATTGCTTCTTATTCTAGAAAGCATATGGAAGGTTAGAATAAATATTACTGATAATCCTTTTTTCAAAAGATTTGATCTTAGCTTAAACAATTAGGTTAGCTAATTGCTACTCTAACCTTTCTATAAGATACTTCAAAACAATAGTTGATTTGAGCTTCCTTACAATATATCAAATTAATATATTCAAATTTATTAGCAAATTAAAAGGTTATTTTTTTTAAGAACTTTTGATAGTAATCCTTTTATGTAAAACCTTATAAAGAGTTAAGACTTGGATAAAAGAAGTTCCTAAAATAAATTTATTGGATAAATTTTTTAGAAGCAAAAAACTTTAATTTGTTCAACATGAAGAATTTACTATCCTTATATTGGAAAGTTTAAGATCAATTTCAAGTAAAGGTTTGTTAGAAGATTTGATTTTGGCTCTAGTTTTCTTAAAGAACTTAGTTGAAACTAGGCCTTTTTTAATGCAGTTAATATTTATCCTAATATTAAATAAGGTAACTATTTCTAATTTTTAGTTGCTCTTGATAATTTTTATTGGAATATGGTATTTTGGAATTGGAGTTTTAGAAATAAATCTTAGAAATTCATTTTCTTCATCAATATTTATTTTAATTTTCTCCTTTCTTTTAGGAGAGTTTTGAAGTTTAGATAAAATAGCACCTTGGAGCTACTAAATTTCTTTTAGCTCCTTAACTTCAATTTTGAGAAGATTTATCTCATATTGAAAATCTTGTAAAGTAACAAACCTATTTTGCTTTAGTTTATATCTTTCCAAAAACATCTTTAAAATTGTAAGTATTTGATTGTGAAAAGCTTTTTGAAATTGAAAGTCTATCTAGGCTTTGTTTGAATTTTTGGAGATATTCTTGCTTTTTCTCATTATCAAGATAATTATTAATAATATCAAAAAGCAAGTTTTGTTTTGAATTAAGCATATTAACCTCTTGCTCGAAAGATGATTCTTTTGAGAATATTTTGCCATCTTCAGGGAGTTGAGACATTTGTTAGACTTGTTTCTTTTCTTCTCCTAACTCCCTTTCTCATTGAGAAGATTTCTTAGCAAAAGGGTTAATTATTTAGTTAAGAATGGATTCATCTAACTCTAGTTATCTAATCCTTCTATTCAACTTACAATATTTAGCTATATGCTTAGGTTTTTACACTTATAGCACATTAGCCTAATATCTTGTACTTAATGAGGAGTGGAATATATTTGGGCCTAGATTTCCTCCTTTGGTATTTTTTGGATTTTGACTAAGGTTTGGGTTGAGGCTTGGCTTCAAGAAGTTGCTGTCTAGCTCTCTATCTATGTTTAGGTTTGAAGGATTTTGGATGGATGAAACTAAAATATTCACAAAAGGTTCCTAACTTTTTCTAGTTTTAGGATTTTTCTTTAGCTATTTGCCTTTGGATTTTGTCATCTTGATAGATTTTGAAGGTTACCTTTTGAACATAACTTTTCAATTGCCCATAAGTAAACTGCTCATAAGGGATTTGACCATTAAATTAGTTTCTAATTTTTTCTCTTACATTGTCACCTAAGGATCTAGGAAAATCGATAAGACATCTTTCTTTTCAGAAGAGTTAGTTATTTTCTTATCTAAAGTAGATCTTACTAAAGAAGGTATCCATATATCATCTAAAGTCAAGTAGCATTTTGCATTTAAGGTTTGAGAGAAGTTTAGCAGATTTATCTCCCTCAAGGCTAGGATCTCTTATGAGGTGCTTGGTGATAGTGTAAATTAAGGTATTTATAGCATTTGAGATTGGTTAACCATTGGTTCTTAAGATTATAAAACCTTCTTGATCATATTTGATAGCTTTAACTATTTTAATTTTTTTATTTCTATGAGATGTTTATCTTACCATCCTTTAAACTGACCTATAAACCTTATGACTAGGTAATAAAGTACCATCATGTCGTTACATTTATGGGTTAATCAGTAAACTATGCTAACTATGGTTATTTGTTGAAAAGTATTGAGGATTTCATATTTAGATTTACCATCTATGTTTCATTCGTAAATGTTATTCTTGTTATAAGAATTTTAAATGATTTAGGATTTTTCTTCTATAATTTGGTCAAGGTAACTAGCTCTTGGGAAGTATAATTTCTGAGGTACTTTCCAATTAGTTTCCCTAAGTTCCTCTTTTATTAGGTTTAACATTTGACAATCCTTTAAAAATATTTTAGAGTTTTTATCTAGGGTTACTACCATTCTATCAATAACAAATTTGGCTAATACAGGTGTAGTTGACTTATCAACATACACTTGTCATAATTTTTATTTTAGTTCTTCTATCATTTGATCCACTTTAGCTATGGCTAGATCTTTGGATAGAGACATCTATTTACTATAAGAAATTGGTCGAAGTTTAAATAAAAGGTTTTCAACCTTTTTTGTATAAGAGGATTTTTCTGTAAATTTTCATAAATGCTAATATTTACGATGTGGTTTCCAAGAATTTGAAGATACCTACTAGTATAATTATTTTTCTTTTTCAAAGCTATGATATTATTTACTAAAGCACTTTCTCTTTCTGGAACATCCTTTTGTTTAAAAATAACTATTACTATTAGACTTTTTAGATCAGATGTCTTTATTTAGAAAGCCTTTTGAAGAGGTAACTTTAAAATGAGTCTTTCACCTTTAGTTATGATCCTCCTTAGTTTTTTTTTAAATCATACTAACAGAGTTTGACTTTCTAAAAAGATAGATTATTTAGTTGATCTCAGCATATGCTTCAAACCATTAAAAGAAAGAAATATCTATTTCTATCAATTTTATAAAATAATAATATCTTTCTTGAATATTTGTCCTTGATTCCCTTTTAAATTTGTTTAAAAATCAAGTTCTTTGAGGAGTGGACTCTTTAGAATAGATTCTCTTATCAAAGAATCCTTATCAATCTAGAATTATTTTTCATAATTTATATTGTGTTCAGGATCATTAAGAAAAAATTATGAGGTGGCAGGTGAATTAATATATTCAATAAATCCATTGTAGTCACTATGATTTCCCATTATTTCACCATCTTTCTCATCTTCGATTTAAATAGTTTGATTATATATTCATCTAAAGGCCTTTGAAGTATTTTCAACACTTCTTAGATTAACATTGATTATTGATGGAATGGATGGTGTAGATCTCTTAAAAGATTGAAGCCTAAAATTTCTCTTAGGCTTGATTCTTCCAAAGAAAGATTTCCTTGGTCCAACAACCATATTTCTAGGATTTATTGATTAGAAGGCTTCTCAACTTCTTTAATATTTGGTTTTCTACAATTTGAAAAAGAGATTAAGATGGAACCATTCGACATGGTCTTTATCTTTAATATATCTTTTGTTGGTAGGCTTAACAATACCTTTGAAACCCTAATTTTCAAGCTAGTCTATGCCATCCTAAATTGTTTATTTTGGGGTAGGTAGATTAACCTTTATGTCATTTGTAAGAAAAAAGATAGTTTCTCCTTTTTTTGTAGGTGGTTTGATACATAGTGATTGTTCTAAGTTATGTAACTTCTAATGGATTCAATAGATAATTATGATTGGTATTTGTCTAGGTTCCATAGTGTATCCATGTAGTTTAACATTAAGCTTAAGAAGAACTTCTAGGAATTGATTTGTTGCAAGGATTATATCTAAATTTGGAAAATAGTTGAAGTAGATAAGTACTTGGGATAGATTAGTTTGTATCACTCCTAAAAAGGAGTTTTTGAAATTACTATCTATTCCATCTCTCAAACAAAAGAGAATAGCATTGTTTAACCATTTTCAAAAAGTAGATTTTACTACTATTTGGATACAATCAATGCACATAAAATTATATTTCTTTTTGTGTTTGAGGGCTTCTTTACCTGAAATGAGAGTGAAATTCTCATTTTAAGGTTTTACTTTTACTGTTTTTTCAATAGTCTTGATTATATAATCAAACCTATTGAAAATTGTGTGATTTTGGATAAAATAAAGTTCTTTGCCTGAGATATTCGACATCTCCCAATTATCTATTATCTATTAAATATATACATATATATATATATATATGTATATATATATATACTCAAATTTGATTTTTTTCTTTGAAAATAAAAGTTGAAATCCATTCATTTTTAAATTTGAAAGAGGATTTGGAAGAAGAACTTGGTGAAAAACGATTAGAAAAAGATAAAAAAAAATATATTAAAATATGCAATACAAAATCTAAGGACTAGTACCAAAGCACTTTAGGCTTCATAAAGATAATTATAAGAATTTATTATTTTATTTTATCATATGCAATTCATATAATTAGAACAGTTGTAAGTAATAATATAATTAAAAAAAACCTTTCTTAATGCAATCTAATTCCTAACTTGATAATATTTTTATGAAAAATTTTTATTTGACAATACAATTTACACTATTTATGAATTTTTTTAATAAATTTGCATGACATTAACTCATGTGACAATGAAATTTAAGTTAATGATCAATTTTTCATCTTGTATTTATTTTTTAAGGTGTTTGGCTACTTAATAAATATTACAAAAAAATCTAATTCATCATATATTATATATAAATATAATAAAAAATATAAAATACCTTCGTTAATTTTGGATTGGTTAGAGTCTGCCCAACTTTGAAAACTTTGAAATCAAACCTTTACACTACACAAAAATTAGAATTAAGTTTCATCGTTTACTTAATTAACCACTTCATTGAATTACAAAACTTTTTTTATAAACTTTTTAAACAAAAATCACAATAATATTGTGAAAAAAGACAAGATAAACTAATATGCAATAATATTATAATTCTTACTTAAAAATAATAAATAAATGATAGATGTTAATTTCAAGTTTTATTTTATTTAAGGGTCTTTTTAATTTTTAAGGTTGAAAAAGACAAAATATAACCACCTTTAAGTTCAAAGAAATATTTTTCATTTTTTTGAAATATAATTATAGTGAAATTATCTATTATCATTGGATCTTTTAAAAAGAAAGAAACTTGATCAGAATGGAAAAAAATTAGCAAATATAATTTTTTTATTTTATTTTCTTACAAACATACCAACAAAAAACTCAAACCACAAAAATATCTTCTCAAAAGTCAAGACCTTTTTCTTGTGGGAAATTAGAGGTATGTATCGATAAAAACATTAATCTAAATATAAAATAGGAATAGGTTTGAATCCAATATTAATAAAGTTTGATTTTATTACTGTCATTCTAAATGTTCTAAACTAGATTATTAACCTACGCGATGCATGATTTGAAAATTTACTTTCATTTACACGAAGGTTCATATATATATATATATATATAAACTAAAATTCATATTATAAAAGTATTAAAATATAGCTTATCATATTTATTTTATAATTATTCATTTAGATTTATGAATAATAAAATTTTATCACATATATTACTTTTTATAAAATAGATGTAGGAAAAATTAATTGATTTTTGTTGTAAAGTATAATCTTCTTTGTGAGTTCTTCAAATTTTGAATCTATAAATAAATAAAAATTTTCAACCTAAAAAGAGGTATAACAAAGGGAAATAAAAATCTAAATAAATAGAAACCTTTCACAACTTGTTTTGTTCCTCATCTATTAAAGTTATTTCCAATTAACGACGAAAGACAATAAATAAGAATGATATATATGTTTTTAATGAATTCCTATTTCTATAATAAGATTTTATATGATAAAATATGACCATAATTTTAAACCATCAATTAATTTTATAAGAGAAATATTTTCTTTTCTTAAAAAAATTGCTCTTATAAACATTGTTATAATTTTCATGATTTTCAATGAAAAACCTTGTTAGAATTTGAATATTTTTAATTAAAAATTGTAATTTCTACTGAGTTTCTAAGGGAAAAAATTTGTTGAGAAAATACTCATAAAATTTATTTTTACCAAAAAAATCCATCACAAAATGCTAACTATATAGATATTACTTTTATAAATATTTTTAATATATTAATCATTTATATATTTTTATTTAATACATTTATTGTGAGGGGAAATAAATTATATGCAATATAAAATTTATCTAAAATGAATTAGTATTAATCATTAAATTTTATTGAGATTAATGATATAAATGTGGTGTAAGTTATTTAAATTTACACTTCTATTAACAAATTCCTCAAGTAACTCAATGTTATTTTAAAGATTTTACTTTTTTCTTATGTATGGGGTTCAAACCCAGAATTTTGTGAATATATGTTAAGTGGATTATTACTCCTACCAATACTAAAAACAAAACCCCTCTCTATTATAATCAAATATATAACTAAATCAATAAATATCAATACAATTACTGAGAAAAAGCAAAATTGAATTGCAAAAAATACTAAGTATGAATACTTCTAAAATAGAATTTTTTTCAACAAATGGGCTGCAATTTTTTTTTGTGGGAAATGAAGGCTTGAGAATTTGATACATGTTTAAGGTGGAAGAACTTTAATAATAATAATAATAATAATAATAATAATAATAATAATAATAATAATAATAATAATTTGTGATCTATGTGTTTAAGTTATATTAGCTAATATGAATAAAAAAAACAAAAACATGCAATGTAGTAAATAAAAAAGGAAAAATATTGTGTAAGTTGTTAAGTAATAATTATGAGTTAAAGATAAAATATGTAATATATTAATTTAATTAATTAGAATATCTAATTTATTTAAATGGATGACACTCTTACCATTACTAAAAGGAAAAAATGAAAAGGGAAAAAAGTAATGCATGAGTTATAAAGTAATACAAAAGTTGGAAATGAGATTAAAAAAATAAATATTTAATAAAGTATGTAAAAGAAAAAAAAAGCCTGAGATGTAAAGTAACATGATAGTTAAAAATAATATAAATTTTAAAAATAACAATAAATGTTTAAAATGAGGAAAATAAAATATATAAATCAATGGACATGCATCTAGAGTTAAGGTAGAGTCCAAAGAAAGATTTACAAAAAAGTAATAAAATGTAATAAAAAAGGGTAGTCATAGAAAAGGTATTATTAGAAAGAGAACAATAAGAAATTTTAGAGGAAAAAATTTCATGTAAAATTGATATATATATATATATATATAAAGTAACAAAAAATTCCAAAAAAAAATTCTATTATAAATAGGATAATAAAGTCCAAATTTTTTTTCAAAAGGATAGCAAAATGTAATAAGAAAAACATAGCCATAGAAAAAGTATTATTAGAAAGAGAAAAATGAAAAAATTTGAAGGAAAAAATCTTACATGAAATTAGCATGAGTCAAACAAACAGAAAATACCATTCCAAAAAATCTCTTATTATAAATAGGATGATAGATGATACATGATAAATGATAGAATAGATAATAGATAAGAAGTGAGATTTTAAATAAATAAAGAATTTTAGTTTTATTTTTATAAAAATATAATATATATATATATATATATATATATATAATTAACTAACAAATGTACAATAAAAATATTTATAAAAGGGCAACAAAAATTAATGTAAAAGGAAATTATAATAAGGACATAACTGAAAAGAAAAGATAATTTTGGAAGGATAAAATTTGTTGAGAGGTTGACACTTTTAAAAAAAAAAGAATAGGTGGCCAAGAAAGCTTATATTATTAGTAAGATGATTGATAACTAATAATTGGTAATTAATAAATAGATAGATTTAAAAATATATAAAATATCACATTTAATTTTGGAATTATCAAATTTTATATCTACTAATTTTGAAAACTTATAAATCAAATTCTTAAACTATAAAAAAATTAGATAATCACCTATGTGTTACATAAATAAATATTTATTTCAATAATATAATATTATAATTATATATTAATCATTTATAAAGAGGATTAGATGAAAATTTGATTAATATATAGTTAATAGCTCCAAGAAAAAATGTCATCTCTATACTAATTTTATTCAACATTTAAGTAAGTAATTAATTTTGAATTCAACTATCATATTAATTAAATATTATTTTTATATAATTATTATTAATATTAATATTTAATAACATAATTTATGATAAAAATAGATTTTCTTTTTGTAATGACAATATGTTTTTTATTTATTATGTTATATCAAAAAATAAACTTTTGAAAGTAATAATTTTATATTAAGGATGAATATTTATTTTAATATTATAATTATACATTAATTATTTTTAAAGAGGATTACATTAAAAATTGATTAATATATAACTAACAATTCTAAAAAAAAAGCCATCTTTCCATTTCTAAGATATTTAAAATAGAAGACATCTAATAAAATAAAAATTTAAAGAAGGAAAAAAAGTCATATCTCTACTCATTTTGTTTAACATTCAATTTTGAATTCAAATATTATATTAATTAGATATTATTTTTTAAATATAATTATTATCATTAATATTAATATTTAATAACATGATTTATGATAAGAATATATTTTTTGTAATTGCAATATATTTTCTATTTATCATATTACAATATAAAATAAAATTTTAAAAATAATAATTTTATATTACAAATAATTCATTAAAATTCATAAATTACAATATACATGTTAATTAAAATTTAATATTTTAATATCAAATATTTTTTTAATTTATATGGAAGAGAGAAATAGTTTTTTATTGGAAAATACCAATGATGAACTCATATTCAGTATCTTCTAGAAGTTGTATTATAATAACATTCTTTTCCCAGAATATAATCATAAATACAAAATAGTAAACAAATAAAAAGTATACAGTGAGTAATAAATCTTTAGATAAAGAATTGATCTTTTTCTTTATCAAAATTTAAGAAAAATTTGTTAAGGATATGGAGAAAAAAAAAGAGAAATAATATAATTATTTAAGAACATAATAAAAAAAGAAATGATTAATTAGATTATGAAATAAAAAAATAACTTACAATTAGCATAGGGAGAATATACCAAATGAAAATAAATTATTGAAGTATTTAGTAATAAAAGTAATTTAATATAAAATTCAAACTTTATCTGATAAGTACAGGTGGAATTGTTCATTTATTTAAAGGAATAAAGGGTGATTTTATCAAATAAAAATAAAAAAATTAAATTATAGATGAAATTTTATAAATTTTAAATTGGATATAAAATAAGATAAAGATAAGGATAAAAAAATTTATAATCAAATCAAATAAAGATAAAAAATAAAAAATTTTTAAATAAAATTAGATGAAGATAGAGATAAAATAACTTTCAAATTTTAAAATAAAAATATTGCATTTATTAATCACAATGTTTTGGTAATAAAAAATGGCTTTTTTATATATATTATTAATTATGAATTTGTTAATTTCATAATTAATAATCTATATGTTTATATAGTAATTCCTTTCCTTTCAAATTTTTATTAGGAATTGATTTAATATTAAAAGGATAAATAAAATGATTAATCAATTATTTTACATTTATTATTTATTCTTGATGACTAATAAATCTAAAGAAATCATTGCTTTTATTTCATAATTAATCTTTTAGGTGGAAAAGTAATTATAAATTAACTTTTCATTAAAAATGATAAATTAAATTATAAGAATGACATTTATTATAATATATAACTAATATATAATATATAAATTTAAAAATTATAAATTTCAATGAATAATGATAATAGTCATGATAAAAAATAATATTTTTTGTAACTAACTTTTTTTTTGTCCGTTTACATCCTTGCTCTTCCTTGATTCTATAGTGTATAAATTTATTAATCTATTGATCATCAACAAATCTGTAACTAGTACAAAAATATATAAATTAACTTTATAATCTAATAATTAATACAACAAATCTTTATATTTCTGCATATATTATTTTATTAGTTATTATTTATTAAAAAAGATTGAAACTTTCTTTAATTTATTTATTTACTTAAGATTGAAATTGATATTATTTATATTAGTATTAATGAATAAATATAACATAAATTATAAAAATAATTATTTATTAAAATTTATTTGTGATTATGTGTTATAATAAAAAGTTAAAAAATTATAATTTTGATAGCGAACATGCTAGTAGCATAAATTTAAAGAGTAAATAATCAATTAAAATCTCAACATAGATGAAGCGAGAGTATACATTCAAGAAAGTATATATGCAAATAGAAATGGGTCAATTCCAAAAAAAAATAGGAAAGTGATCATATTAATAATAAAAAATTAAAAACAAAAGAATAAATATGGGAATGGAGCAGCAATGCACATGAATGTGTCAGAAATGATAGTACAATCCGAAGATTATTGTGACATAGATAGATAGATTCAATTAAAATATTGTTATAAAAACATTAAATTAAGACGTCAAAAATCTTTTGAAACATGAAATTATTAATTAATTTACTCTCACCTTTAAGTACACATTCATTTCTTTAATAAATGCGAATGTATTAATTTTTGGATAATGTACTAAAGAGTTCGGCTTCTTTAGAAATTAAATTTTTTACAAATCGATTACTTTTTTTTTTTAATTTTAAAGTAAGTATATTAAAATTAAAATTATAAATTTTAATGTACTAAATGTAATTTAATAATCAAAGTACTTAATTTCTTAAGAAATCGTGCTCTCCATAACATTTTCCTAATTTTAGTCTCAATTTATCAACCAATGGTAGAGAGACATACCATTTCGTCATTAATATATAAGGTTCATGGAAGAAATGAAAGTAGATATAGTATTTCATGTCTCTATTTGTTTATTTTCATTAAGATTTATCATCATAAATAAATTTAATTTTTATTTAAATATAATTTTATTAAAAATAATTATTAATATTTATTATATATTTTTAAAATAAAAATACTAATTTTAGCTAGAGATATATATATGGGTTAGATCATTGGGCTTTAAGTTAGGCTCTTTATACATAACTACATGAAACACAATGGTCCAAATCTGAACCTTTCCCATTTAATTTTTAAAAATTTTGGCTTGATCCAGCAAATCAAATTTATACATAGCCTAAGACCCGATCCAAAAGGCTAATTACTTTATTTTCATTATTAACTTAAGTAAAAAATAATTTTATTGTAAAAAATATATATTTAAGGAGATAATAAAATATTTAATTATATTAAATTAAATATTTTTTAGATATAACTATTTTTGTTATAAATAATTATATTACTAAAAATAAATTTATATAATTAGATTGATCCAAGCATCCAATTTCCTATTGTCATATCCAAATTTGGCTCGAATATTAATTAGTTTGTAAGAAAAAGTTTAATAAATATTTAGATTATAAAAAAGAGTCCAAACTCTACTTTTTTTTTAGTTAGGCCTTTTGAATTGAGTGGATCGCTCGACTTATGTATAAATCTAATTTTTGCATACATTTATAAAAAAAAATATGTACTTATTTTATAATTTTATATAAAAAATTTCTCTTATTCTTTAAGAAATATTAATTCAAAAAGGTTAATACTTTCTATATTTATATTAAGATATTGATAAAATCCTAATTATTCAATATATATTTGATTTGCAATATAACATTTGAAATTTGATATAAAAAATATTGGTAATGTTCAAATAAATAAAAGGAAGAAAAATAGTATATGACTTATAAAGTATTAAGACTTAAAAAAATTATGCCAAAAAAAGTATATGCATGAGCTGCAATATGTTATAAAAATTGAAAAAAAATGCTTCTAATTTGATACTAAAGGAAAAATGCCTAAAAATAAGGAAAAAATTATTTCAATTTTGAAATGATACAGAGGAATTTGATCTCAATTTTAAATATTTTTTATTTTTTTAGGATATTTTTTTTTGGGATATATTAGTTAAAAATAAATTAATACTTAAAAATTTATATTAATAAAATATTGATGAAACCTTAAAACCTAATTGGGTCAATCTGTTGAAAAGTAAATAACATAAGTTAAAAAATAATAATAGGGAGGATTATAGTTTCACAAAATCACAAGTGGATGTAAAACAACAGTACAAATCTAAAGTTTTTATTTAAAATATGAGTTATGTTGTAATAAAAAAATAAAGTTGATATTGAAAATTAAAAAATCAAAATAAAAATAAAATAATATAAAATAATGGAATGGGGCAACTATGAGGAGACACATACAAACTAGGATTAATATTTAATAGATGGAGAATCCCATGGCACACCATTGACAAAGTGGTGCACCAATGCATTAATAGATTAACAATGCAAATTGGATTAAAATTCTATTAGCAGATAAACAATTGGAACAAAATTATTTACAATGGAATCCCATCAAAAACTCTATTTCATTTTTTTACTATGTGCTTGACTTGCAATATAGTCCAACCCAAAGTAGAATAAGGGAAGTGAAGCAAAAAATCATAGGAAGAGATCAAACCTTTAAGGTGTTGCAATTAGGGCAAGAAGATCGACAAGGAATGGGCATGTTCATATTCTTGCTAGGATTTTAATTGTTCAAAATTATTCTGATTCTGAAATTTAAAGAAGTACACTAAGTTTAGGGTGATGGTGGTAGTCATGATTGTAGAAAAAAGAGAACATGGATCCATTGTTATCGAAAATTGCAATTGTCTTTTTAAATTTTGTTGTTGTCAAGGAACTAAAATTTTAATGTTTTGATTACAACTAGGATTGAGAAATTGTCAAAGGAACAATTTTTTTCCTTTAGGTTTTGAATGGTCTATAAATTGATTTTCCAACTTGCTTCCATTTCTTGTTATTTAAGAAGATTTAAAGAAAGGAAGTCTATTATAAGTTGTGCTAGGAATATTAAATGCCATTATAATTGGGGTTACGCATTTGCCTGCTCTCTCTCTTTTTTTATTTTTTTTCAATATGATTGACCAAAGTAATTGGAACTTGTGTTGCCTTCTCTCTCTCTCTCTAGTTTTTTTTTCAACATGATTGACTAAAGTAATTGGTACCTATGTTGTTGACGTCTTCAACTTTGAGAAAAAGTTTCTTTTCCGCAAGATGTGTTAAGTTTGTCTTAGAAGCAATTGTGGGATTTAATGGATGAATGGTCCTTAGAAGAGAGGGACCTGAGTTGAGATTGAGAGGTGGCAATGAGTAGAGTGAGTGAGAAGAGAGAGGTTGGATAATGTCTAGGAGAAAAGTGTCATTTTTATAAAAGTAAAAGGGTTAATGTCAAAATAAACAAACTTGCTAATAATTTTTTTTAAAATTGGCCACTTCTTTGTACGTCAAAATCTCTACCATTGATTTAATGGCAGATTGATACATCACTATTTTAATGATATATTATTTTCTTGGAGTAGACTATAGTGCACCACTAAAATCGTGGTGCACTAATGCACTAGAAAATCAATGGTTGAGGTTTAATCTTATGGTGAATAGCAAAAGTTACTTCTAAAGTTTTAAACAAAAATGATTAATTATATTATTACACCTTAACTAATGATAATTATATGCCTGGAAGAAATTTGAGTTGCAATTCAAAACCTTTGGGAATAACCAACTTAGAGGGATATGGCTTATGAACTTAGGGGAATAAGAAGAAACAATCGGCCTTATTGTAGAAAAGCAAAGGAAATAAAGTGGAAAATAACCATAAAAATAACAAAGATAACATCTTTCTACCTCTTTCTCATCTCTTTCACACACACACACACACACACACACTCTGAATCTGAAATTTCCTCAAATGGATTTTTCCAAAGAATAAGAACAGGTAAAGTCACGACTCACTTAAAGGGATATGAAACGGGCTTATGAACTTCGGAGGAATAAGAGGAAACAATCAACCTTATCGCAAAAAAGTTAAAGGAAATAAAGTGAAAAATAACTATAAAAATAGTAGAGACAACATCTTTCTACCTTTTTCTCATCTCTTTCACACTTTCTCTCTCTCTCTCTCTCTCTCTCTCTCTCTCCGGATCTGAAATTTTCTCAAATGAATTTTTACAAAGAACAAGAATAAGTAAAGCATCTCTAGATTTATAGCCCTGTTATTGTTGGTGTCAACCCCTCTGATTTGCCCATCACTATCATTGTCATTTGTTTCTCCAAACTGTAAGTTTCATCCATGATTCTTGAGGGACTTGATTGCATAACTTTAGTATGGCAGCGTAGAACTTAAAACCATTTCAAACTCCATCTTCCTATGCAATTCTGTGAGCTCCCATTAATATTATGACAATTGAAAGATTTTGGTGAACTCAAAGATGGAAGTTAACTGAATCTTTGTACAGCCCTTTATTTCAATTTGTG